>JARYGA010032739.1:0-19422 GCA_030545235.1 Helianthus tuberosus
TAGAGAATGTAGGAGCCAAAATAATGGACCAATCATCACACACCCTAGCTCTAAACCTCAACAAACTCAAAACATTGTGCATTATACCCAATATACCCCTGCTGCTCATGTAAACACTGCTCACTATGCACACCCTACAACCCCTGTTCTTGTGCACTATGTCCAAACCCCTGTTCCACAAATACAGTATGTCTAGGCCCCAGCTCCTCAGGTTCAGGTGCAACAAGTTGCACCTCAACAAGCTACACAAACTGCTGTTCAAACATATCAGCAAAGCTTTTTCACCCAAGGATTTGTTGATTGGAGTAGCTTGCCTGAGGATCTAGGTGATGAAAACTTTGCTCTGTATGCTGAGAATGCTGTTTCTAGTGATAAATTCTGTTTTGCAGCATTAGAGTCCGTTCCAGACGGGCTGGAAACTGAAGAAGGAACATCCAGTGCAGAAACAGTGGATACAATTGCTGAAGTAGTGGTTACTGCTGTTGTTAATGAACAACTGTTGGGAGAAAATTCAGAACCACTAGTGGAACCACTGTCTGATCCCTGGTCTGTTGAAGAAGAAGAGAAGAAGCTAGAAGAAAGTGAAGAGAAGAAGTCAGAAGAAAGTGAACTTGTCTATGATTGTGCCATGATGGCTGCAACTAAGGTATCACCCCAGGTTCTTAAAAACCTATGTTCAGACAAATGCATCATTTTCTTTGCAAATGTTAAGGAGGTGAATGAAAACCTTAGAGATAAAATGTTAAATGATGAGATACAATTTGAAAAATCTTTAAAAGAATTGAAAATCAAATTGTCAGAAAAGGAAAATGATATTTGCAGCCTCAAACATGAGCATAGCATAACCAAGGACCAACTTCACGCAATGATAGAGGAATATCAGTCCTGCAAAAAGGAGTTGGAATCCACCGAAATCACATGTGAAAAATGGGTGGAATCTTGCAAAGGTTATGAAGTTATGCTTGAGAAACATATTAAAAGCAATGTAAAATTTGGCATAGGGTTCAGGAAACATGACCAAGTTGAAAACACTGCTGCAAATGAATCTGTTCAAAACACTGTTGAAAGATCAAGGGGGTCCTCAACTTTTGAGGAGATTGAGAAATACAAATTCAAACCCACATGGTCTGATGAGTGTGACCTCCTTGAAAATTTCAAACCAATGGACTTCACCACAGTTGATGTTGTAAAAGCACCAAAGGCCAAGGTAATTCCTCTTAAGGACATCCCAACAGTGGTTCAAAACTCTGTTGAAAAGGAGTCTGAAAAGAAGAAAAAGAGAGAAAAGATTAAAATCTTGTTTTGTGACTTTTGTGAAAAGAAAAATCATTTAACAAAATATTGTTTTCATTTAAAAGCCTATGACATTAACAAAACAAGTACCATTGTGCCTTCAAAAATTTGCACCTTCTTTGGTAAATCAAACCATCTTACTCAGGAGTGTGTGTACCTCAAAACCTTTGAGGTCAAAAAGGAAGAGTACACTTTAAAAACACTCATGAGTTCATCAAATTCACAAGCCAAGAAACAAGCATCATTTGTGCCTGTCTAAATAGCTGTTACAAAACAGCTGAACCAAAACTCTGTTAAAAGAGAGGTTCAAGTGACAAATGCACCCCCTGCTAACCAATACCAAAGAGGAAAATGTCAACCTCCATACCCAAGGGTCCCACATGTTTATAAGGTTTACAAAAAGCCATCTAAACCAAAAGTGAACAGGCATCCCTTTGGTTATCAACAACTGATAGGAAATGGCCCCCAACAGTGGTTAGAGAAAAATGTTTCAAAAGCTGGTCAAACCCCTGAGCTAACCACTGTCCATGTTCCTGAACTTAACTCAGACACTTTTGTGACCTCATCCAAAGCCTTATTGGCTTTGGAGACTCTCCTGAACTAATTCTTTACTTGATGTGTAGGGAGCTTCTGCATGCTTAGATAGTCTTTGGTATGTAGATAGTGGAGGCTCCAGGCACATGACTGGATGTAGAGCCCTACTCAAAGAATTCAAAACTCATGGAGGGGGTGATATATCTTTTGGAAATAATAGTAAAGGAAAGGTGATAGGTTCTGGTACAGTTTAGTCTGGAAAAGTTAAGTTTGAAAATGTCAATCTGATTGACAATCTAAAATTCAACCTTCTTAGTGTCTCACAAATGAGTGACAAAGGTTATGGGTCATTCTTTACTAAGGAGTGTTGTAGGATTGTTGGACCAGAAATGGTAAAAAAGATTGAAGAAATAATAAAAACTAGAAAAACTCAACCTGTTGCTCAAAGAAGTGGCAATGTTTATGTAGTTGATTTGTCAAAAGAGAGCCCTAGGACTGATGCCTGTCTGTTCTCAGCTGCGTCTAACAAAGAGATAGAACTATGGCACAGACGATTGGGGCACACAAAACTCAAGACAATCACTGGTTTGTCAAAACAAGGCCTTGTAAGAGGTCTTCCACAAAAATTATTTACCTATCCTGAGCATTGTGTTTCTTGTTTTAAAGGAAAACAACATAAAAGCTCATTTAAGTCCATTGTAGATTCCAAAACAATCAACTGCTTGCAAATGCTGCACATGGATCTGTTTGGCCCAGTCAAAGTCATGAGTCCTAAAAAGAAAAGATATTGTTTGGTAATTGTAGATGACTTTTCTAGGTTTACATGGACTTATTTCTTACATTCTAAAGATGAGACTGCAGGCATTTTGCAAGACTTTATCAAACAGGTTGAAAGGCAATTTGACTTGCCAGTGAAAGTCTTTAGAAGTGACAATGACACAGAATTCAGAAATAGGGAGTTGGATGAGTTTTGTGTGTCAAAAGGAATTGTAAGGCAGTAAAGCATTCCAAGGACACCAGAGCAAAATGTGGTTGTTGAAAGAAAGAACAGGACACTGATTGAGGCTGTCAGAACCATGCTTGCAGATTCAGGTTTGCCATTAACTTCTAGGCAGAGGCTGTAAACACTGCCTGCTATGTCCAGAACAGAGTTTTGATCAACCCCAGGCATCAAATGACTGCCTATGAAATTCTGTATAAAATCAAACCACTGATCTCATACTTTAAAGTATTTGGCTGCCTTGTTTTATTTTAAACTTGAAAGACTCAATTTCAAAATTTGCAGCCAAAGTAGATTGTGGTTATCATTTGGGATACTCAACCACTGCTAAGGCCTACAAAGTGTTTAACACTAGGACTAATTGTGTGGAAGAGACTTTGATTGTAAAGTTCAATGAATTTTTGTCAATGAAAATCCCTGCAAACCCTGCTGAGTTATTTGATCTTGATAAATTTACTTTTGAAAATGTTTCTGTCAAGACTAACATTGCAGGTTCATCTCAACCTCCTCCACCAGACAATGGATATAAAGTGATAATTCCACAACAAAAAGTCACATCCATTGCCAGAGCAGCAGATGTTCAAAACAGATGTCAAAACTCAACCACTGCTGCATCAACAGTTGTTAAGCAAAGTAGCCCTTCAACCTCTGCTTCCACATCCTCAACCACTGTTGATAAAGATCTGCCAACAGTGGATAAAAATCAACATGTTGTCACACCAATTCCTCCTATTCCTCCACCTCCATTTCAAGACACTGTTGGATCATCAAAGTCACCAACAGTTGTTAGCTCAGATGATTCACATCTGCAGCCCTCACCCTTAAATGCCATTGTTCCATACAAAGAAGATTTAATCTTCTTGAAGTTTCATCCACCAGACCAAATCATTGGCAATATCAGTGAAGGGGTTCTCACCAGAAGTCAATCCCAAAACATCTGTCTTTTTGCTGGCTTTTTATCACTCCATCAACCAGTCAATTACCAAGAGGCACTGAAAGACAATAGTTGGGTAGAGGACATGCAGGAAGAGCTCCAACAGTTTAAAAGACAACAAGTATGGGAACTTGTACCACTGCCAGAGGGTGTGAGTCCTATTGGCACAAAGTGGGTCTTCAAAAATAAAACTGATGAAAGGGGCATTGTTTTCAAGAATAAAGCCAGGCTTGTGGTTCAAGGGTTCAGACAGGAAGAGGGCATTGACTATGATGAAACTTTTGCCCCAGTAGCAAGATTGGAAGCTATCAAACTGTTCCTGACCTTGCTGTCAACCACAACATAAAGGTGTTTCAAATGGATATCAAATGTGCATTCCTCTATGGTAAGATTCAAGAAGAGTTATACGTTTATCAACCTCCTGATTTTGAGGATCCATTTAATCCAGATCATGTCTACAAGCTAAATAAAGCTTTGTATGGCTTGAAACAAGAACCTAGAGCCTGGTATGAAACTCTTTCCACCTTTCTTCTCTCTATTGGATTCACAAGAGGTAAAATTGACAAAACACTGTTTTTAAAGTAGAGAGGGAAAGATCTGATGATTGTCCAGATTTATATGGATGACATCATTTTTGGAAGCACATGTAACAAAATGTGTGAAGAGTTCAGACAACTCATGACAACTGAGTTTGAGATGAGTGCAATTGGTGAACTACAGTGCTTTCTTGGTCTCCAAGTAAAGCAACTACAAAATGGTACTTTCATTCATCAAAGCAAATATGCTCAAGAACTTTTAAACAAATTTGAGATGAATGATTGTAAACCATGTAGTACACCCATGGCAACCACCAAGCTAGTCATGACTGATGAAAAGGATGATTTGGTTGATCAAACCTTATATAGAAGCATGATTGGGTCTTTATTTGTAGGTCCGGTTTTCACACCGTACGATTGCGTAACGAACGTTCGACGTGCGGAATCCGTGAACGTGCGTGACCGAACACACAAGAACGCACAATTTTAACGTGATTCTATTGATATGATGTCGTGTACAAAGCCTTGAATCACGTGGAGAGACTTTCTCTCTCTAGACTTTCTCTCTCTAAGATTATCTCTCTAAACCTCCAAATGAGCAAAAGTCTTAAATCTAACACTATAACTCCCTATTTATAGGCACAAGGTTATAAGGGATTTCCCCTTATTTACAAGATTGCCACCTTGCCTTTTTAACTACAACATGTAAAATAAGGTCTAGATCTCTTCTATTTCTGCTACGGTTGAGATTGACGGAGGCGATAGACATACTGTACTAACAGACTCCCCCTTGGATATTGCCACAGTCAATCTGTAGTCAAACTCGTAGCGACTTATTTCTCTCTCTCTCTCTCTGATTCTTCTTGAAGTTTTATCATCTCTTCTGCAACATAGACTCCCTCTTTCTTGAACAGAATCCCGGTGGATCTGTCTTGAGCTTCAGCTCCCCCTTTCAGTAACTCTTCAGGCTCCCCCTTTCATCAAGCTTCTGTGCTTTGGGATCGACACCTGGCTTTCCGTATACAAGCTCCTTCAGGATAGTTTCCTGGCTTCTTGAATCCACGCTTCCTCTTGCGTTGAGCTCGTCTTCAGACTCCCCCTTAGACTCAGCTGTCGGGATCGTAGTCTGGCTTTCACAAGTTCACAAATTCAGGATCAATTCCTGGCTCTATTCTGCATATGCTCAGGATTTGAAACTTGGTTAACCTGCACATCCTCTACCCATAACATAAGTTTCACAAATTTATAACACTTATATTTAAGAAACTTACTTGGTAGAAATCATTCATACATCAATCTGTTATAGTTACATCAAGTTCAAGTGAATGACCTTGATTAACTAATCACACAGTCTTTCAAAACATTTGTATATAACATTCAAAGTTTCTCAACAAACACTCCCAACCCAGTATAGTTCATCATGTTTAGCACTTGGAATTTTGAAAATCAGCTTTCCAACATCAGTTGTCGAAAATCTTTTTGCATTTTTCAAAACTTTATTCTAAAACCCAATATTTTTGGATTTTTGATTTTAAAGGAATGCAGTAAAGAAATATATACAGACACTATTTTTGTGAGTTTGTGTAAGAGGATCATATCAGTTCATGAGACAAATCACTAGCACCATTAAGCTTTAAGCATTTTAAGTTCTAAACGATTCTCATAGATTGACGATATGGTTGTCCTCTTAAACTCAATCTAAAAACTTTCGAAATGCTTACCGATACGTTAAGGTATATTAATTTTGCACTAAATTCTTATGGACCCCACGATCTCAGCATATCCCCTCATCATGCAATACACTGACTCAAGTAATGCCTTTAAACTTTCATCAATTATGATATGTGCGAAAACAAAGCAGAATGTTTAAACATTAACAATCAGGTCGATACTTCCGTATACGCAGAGAAAGTCCAATGTTTAAACAAAATAAGAAAATAAAAATAAGTTGAAGTTGTTTAGGCTTTAACCACCAGGTCGATACTCCCGTATACGCAGAGGAGGTCCAAAGCTTAAACGAAACACCAAAGAAAATAAAGCAGAACGTTTAGGCAATAACATCCAGGTCGATACTCATGTATACGCAGAGGATGTCCAATGCTTAAACAAAATAAAGAAATCAAACAAGTTTAAATCTTTGCAAAATGAAATGCACAATCACAGCGATTTTTCAGCAAGTTGTGAAAGTTCACAGACTTAACCGGTTTTATGTCTTTCGACAATCAGCGATTACCGAGCAGGCACACAGTCAAGAAGGACAAAACTAAGTACTATGCTTTCAACCATGTTTTCCACTAGAACTAGGCTTTTTCATTTATGTTTGTATCGTTATCACAAATCTACTAGTCTAGCTGAGCCTATCGTCACATCATTAGTGAGACCGTTTATCACATTTGACATTTCATTTCTTTAGCATGCTGTGATAGACCATTGATTTACTATCATTTCCTCTTTTCTCAACAAAACTCATTTTTTGCTTTTTCAATGTTTTTGGCATTTTCAAATTTTCTAATTTTTTTAAAATTTTTCTCCCCCTAAAATCAAAATATGTTTCAATTTTGATTTTCAAAGGAAAATTTGAAAACAAACTGTACAAAGTAAAGTGACAAACTGATATCAAATCGCTTCAATTCGCCATTCACTCGGCTTAACAATCAGAACTCCCCCTAACAACAAACTATTTTCCCATTTAGATTTCAAAACACTTAAATTTGTTTTAATCAAAATGGTTTTTCCGGAAAATTAGTTTTGTGTGACTTTTTACAAACTTGGGGTTTCATCACATTGTTTACCTTTATCCACTTATCGGAAAGAAAAATCAAGTACAACTTAATGTCCTTGATTAGTCTTTTGTGATTCGAAATATCACAGTTACCAACCTGTGAATTTCTCAAGAAATATGTCGATTCCTGTTCCACACTTACCAACCTGGGAACTCCGGCAAGTCAGGTTTTTCTATTTGAAAAGTTTCACCCAAGCCTGACTGTCCTTGGGTGATTTAGAATTCTTGTTTAACAATGGTGGAAAATTTTCATCATCCATTGTTAGACTAGAATTCTCTATTTTTACCTCAACACATGGCTCTTCTGGCTTTGATGAACCAGAATCATTGCCTAAATGTGGCTTGTCTGACTTTGATGAGTCAGATTCATTGCCGACATGTTGCTCCTTTGTTTCCGAAGAAATAAATTCATGGCTAACAACTTTCTTTTTCTTCTCTTTTGTCCTCAGATTTGCATCTGATGAATTCTTTTTGTTTGACTTATCGGTCTTGGGAGAGCAAAACGATTTATCAGAACTTTTATCTGTTTTACCAGTTGTATCCGAGGACAAAATCCTCTCGAGATATTCTCTCGCCTTCTTTCTTTTCTTCCTCAGTTTGTCTTTTTGCCCTTGTGAAAGTTTTACTTTCTTTTCTTGAACTTTCTGTTCTTGAACTTTTGGTTCTTGAAGTTTCTGTTCTTTGGGCTTGACATTGACTGGTTTCTTTGCCATTTTCTGAGATTCAGCCCTCAATCTTCCCTTTGATCTCATTGGGTAATATCTGGCAATATGACCTCTGATTTGGCATTCATAGCACCTTCTTGTTTCGAGTCTTTGACTTTGGCAGTTAACAACAATGTGTCCTTGATAGCCACAAGTGTAACACACTCTGTTATGATACCTCTCACTACCTTCATACCAAACACCGTCTTCATACCACACACTTAGATCATAGCATTGATTTGCCTTGTGGTACTCATGTCTCCTCTTGTATCCTTGATTTGGCATTTGAGCACTGTGGTCAAACCTGCACCACTGGTTACCAACTTTTTGTGAGTTTTTATTTTCAGATTTTTGTGGTTTTTTATAATGATTGGATGATTGATCTGATGAGCTTTTATTTTCTTTTTGAAAATTTTTCGATTTATTATCTTTTTGTTTCTGTTCCACATTCTTCTTTACAGGTTTTTGCGTTGAGCATTCACCTTTCTCAGTAGAATGTAAAACAATATTTTTAAACATTTCATTTAATTTCAAAAATGTATTTCTTTTTTCTTTTTCATCATCAGATTTATCATCACAATCTTCAATTTTGACTTTGTCAAAATTTGTGACATTGTCACTTATTGGAACAGAATTGATCGGTTTTGGACAAACATATGATGCAGAAGTCACAAAACTTTTCAATTTATTCTCTAAAACTTTGATTTTCTTTCTATCACCTTCTGCTTCTTTTTCAAGTCGAATAATTGTCTGACGATGGGAATTTATTACCTTTTGCTTTTCAATATTGTTCTTGCTAAAAGCAGATCTCCCATCTTCAAGAATCTTTATTTGACTTTGAAATTTTTTTTCAATTTTTAATTTTTCAATTTCAAAACTTTTGATTTTATCTTCAAAAATTTTATCTGAAAATTTCTTTTTACTTTCAAAATCTTTTTCCTTTTCTTTTAAATTTTTGATTTCCAATGTCAAACTCTCCACATCCTTCAAGAGTTTGACATTTTCAGCTTCGAATTTTTCGCATTTTGAGCATACAACTTCACATTTTGAAGTTTCATCTTTTTCTTTTTCTTTCTCTTCTCCACTTCCCCACCATTTTCTCTGCCAACCCTCTTCTTCTTCAGTATACTGCTTGATGAACATATCCATTATAATATCATTTGGATCAACTGCAATGTTTCCATCTTGATCAATATAACATTGTCTAGTAGCATTCCATCTCTTTGCTTGTTTAGCTTCTTTGATTATACGATTGATTCTGATCAACTTGGTTTGAGCTTTCATCTTTCTGTTGATATACTTCTCTTCTTCATTTCTGTTATCTTTAAAAGGAACAGGTTCTGATTTTGCCATGATTTTATATCCTTGAATTACCTGCAAGCAAACAAACACTTAGTTCGTAACAGTGTGCGTTGATGAAATCAATCTAAGACTCGTGTCGAAGATTTGCGAATAAATGTTGTTCGGGTGAGTTATTCGACCGGATTACTTTCTCGTTTGATGGCACAAAAAGACAAAACTGTTTGACCGATCGGATAGACTTCAACGATGAGCTTTGAACTTCACAAAAATCACGTGATATACCTCTTTTAATACAATGTTTGAATATATGTGTAGCCGACAATTCTGATTTCAAACAGAAACTCACGTGAACTTTGACTTAAATGAAATGGAACAAGTGATGTTTGAATCAGATTGTTGTGACGCGGATTGTTATGACACGAATTACTATCCGTGCGGACAAGTGTCCGTGCGGATAGGTCAACTAATAGTCAACACGTATTGCTATCCGTGCGGATGGGGATCCGTATGATGTTATCCGCACGGGTGGTGATGTTATCCGCGCGGACAAGTTGTCCGTGCGTGTGGCAAGTCAACAAGTCAACACGGATGGCTGAAAGTAATCCGTGCGTGTGTGAAATGATGCTATACGCACGGGTGGGTGCTATCCGTACGGGTGACAAGTCAACTAAGGTCAACACGGATTAATTATCCGTGTGAGTTAATGAACCGCTTCTCTCTTCTAGACGACAAAACTGTTGACCGTTTGACCTTCTATTCAACAACTTCAATTAAACATCACATGTGACAAACACTTATCCAGAACAATGACCAGATCACGTGACCGTCAATATGAGAACTATCTGCTGTAAAGACTATCACATGCAAAACAATTAATGAAGTTACATGTTCACCGCTTTGACTGAAAAAATAACAGTGTTGACTAAAGTCAATACGGATAGGTCATGCGTGCGTACAAGTGTTCATGCGGATAGGTCAACGATGGTCAAAGCGGATTGGTTATCCGTGCGTACGACTTATCCGCACGGATAGGTCAACAACCAGTCAACGCGGATTAGTTATCCGTGCGTATGACCTATCCGCACGGATAGGTCATGCGTGCGGATGAACATCAACAGCAGCAACATTATTCAACATTTTTTCGAACCACAAAAATTAAGATTTCTCACAAACGGTAAAGAATTTGATTTTGAAAATTTATAGGCTTTTAAATCATGCAGATTCGCACAACATATCCGAAAATTATCAATTTTTAACCGTAAAATCCTGGTTAATTTTGCGTTTTTCTGTTTAAAACGTGACAGAGATGAACTATGAAGAAATTGCTCAATTCTGATGCAATTTTGGATCTGAAAATGATGAAATCCTGTGCGAAATCGTGTGAATGATCTGAGCAATCGATCTCCTGCTCTGATACCAATTGTAGGTCCGGTTTTCACACCGTACGATTGCGTAACGAACGTTCGACGTGTGGAATCCGTGAACGTGCGTGACCGAACACACAAGAACGTACAATTTTAACGTGATTCTATTGATATGATGTCGTGTACAAAGCCTTGAATCACGTGGAGAGACTTTCTCTCTCTAGACTTTCTCTCTCTAAGATTATCTCTCTAAACCTCCAAATGAGCAAAAGTCTTAAATCTAACACTATAACTCCCTATTTATAGGCACAAGGTTATAAGGGATTTCCCCTTATTTACAAGATTGCCACCTTGCCTTTTTAACTACAACATGTAAAATAAGGTCTAGATCTCTTCTATTTCTGCTACGGTTGAGATTGACGGAGGCGATAGACATACTGTACTAACATTATTGTACCTAACTGGATCTAGGCCAGACATCATGTTTACAACATGTGTTTGTGCAAGATCCCAATCAGCCCCTAGGAAGTCTAACCTCATAGCTATGAAAAGGATACTCAGGTACATAAAAAGTGCTCCCACACTTGGTATCTGGTACCCTGCTAATGGGAATGTTAAGCTTTCAGGTTTCTCAAACAGTGACTTTGCTGGATGCAATGCAACAAGGAAGCCCACATCAGGAGGGTGCCAATTTCTAGGTGATTGCTTAGTACCTTGGCAAAGCAAAAACCAAGCAGCTGTTTCAACATCCACCGCTAAGGCAGAATATATTGCTGCTGCAAGCTGCACAACCCAACTGTTATGGCTTCAAAATCAACTGCTGGATTTTGGTATCACTACTTTAAAGACACCTCTTATGTTGGACAGTCAAGCAGCATAAAATATCATCAAAAATCCAGTTTCACATTCAACCACCAAACACATTGACATCAGACATCATTTTGTGAGGGATTGCTCTGAAAAATGTTTGATTGTTCATACTAAGGACCAGCTGGCAGATGTGGTAACAAAAGTATTAGACATATCCACCTTTTAAAGCTTGATCTCTAGAATTGGCATACTTAACATGGAATAACAGGCAAAATCCTGTTTTTCTATGAATAAAAAGCATTAAAATGTTTTCAGAAAATCAAAAATCCATCCTTAAAAATAGTTAAAAATGAAAGTTTTCATTAATCCTTAAAAGTCTGTCATAACCAATGTTTTGGTTCAAACATCTGATATGTTGAAAATTATCCACTGCTGAAAGACAACCTCTGTTTATCCATTTTCCTTGTTAATCACTATTGATTAAACATCAGTGTTTTAATACACTGATGGCTATCCACTAATAGTTAAAATCAGCCACTTTTCTTTCATTTTCACCACTGTAAACCACTGATATTGATCATCAGTGGTTTCTTAAACATCTGTCATCCAATATTCATCAGAGGTTGTCACGTGGATAGTTCTTAGCCGTCCGATCTTTGTAACCGCTGCCACGTCAGCATTCACTTTTTACTTTATAAAACCCTGATCAAAACCCCAAACAGGGTTTTCACTGCCGTATCGAATTCAAAATTACTTCAAAAATGGTTTCCATCTCTTTCATTCATCTTCTCCGACTCATAAATTCCTTCAAATTACCATGGCTCTTGCACTAAAAAACCCTCATAACTATCTGTGTACACTTGAGAAAACAAGTAAAAACACTGACTTCCACTCAATCATCGATGCTCTATCTTCCTCAAAGTAAAAACTTTGTTGACCTGCAATGCACCCATTTATCAAGAAACCCTACGAGACTTTTGGAAAAATGCAAAACTGGAAGTTCAAGACCAAAAGCCTTGGGCTATTACATCAAAAGTAGGTGAAATTCTTGTTTCCATCAGGTAAAAGTTCAAGACCAAAAGCCTTGGGCTATTACCACAAAAAATCTCTAAGGTTTTTGAGATGAACGACCATACAGGTAAAAATTCTTTCCCTAAAGATGAGTATCAGACTGATCTGATCAAAAGAGGGTATGTGGGACAAATGACTAAAGCAACTTTGCAAAAGGGAAATTTCCCACCTCCCATGAATTTTTATTCCATACCCTGCTCATGTGTTTTTCAAATAAAACAACTGCTTTAAATGAAATTCCATTGAAAATCCAATACTTGGGATATGCTATCATGGAAGAAGTTGATTTTAATTACTCTCAAGAGATTTTCAATGATATGGTTAAAAATGTTAATAATATAAAAGAAAAGAAGAAACCATTTTTGTTGTTTCCAAGATTTTTAAGTTATTACTTACAACAGAAAATCCCAAAGGATAGTTCACAAGTGCTTATCCAAGGAGCTTCTTGTCAAATAAACTCTCTTTTGAAACTTTTACAAGGCTGTCAGAGTCAAAACTTTCTGAAACACAAACAGAGGAGCCTAAGCAAACTTTAGATGAGTCCACATTTGCTCCACAGGCTTCTGCTGTTGAGCCCACTACACTTGCTGACCACAGCAGTACAACCACTGTTGTGCAACCCCCACCAAAAACTTACAAAAAGACCAAAAAGAAAATATCCAAAAAGCCCTCCAAACCTTTTAAAAAGGACCTTCTGGAAGATGAGATCCCAAAAGTAACTCCTATGACAACACAAAAGACACCAACTACCACTGTTGCTACTTCCTCACAACAGTTGGAAAGATCTCCACCCCAAGCCTCAACTCCTCCTGCTTCCTCACAAAAGGAACAGGTTGTAAACACAGGTACACCACTCTATGATACATTACCCTCACTTGAGAGTATGTTCAATAGCCCTGCTCTCGGGGCAAACTCTCTTTCATCTCCTATCCCTACAATCACATTACATCCCACCATGCTACCCCTGTTGAAAGCATTGGATATGGATCAGACACAAATCAGTTCTTCTCAACAACCTATCACTGAGAATATACTCCAACAAGTGACTGAGTCTGATGCCTCTACCTTTCCTAACCCATCAACAGTTGAGGAGGTTACACCCCTTGAGTTACATGTAGCTCTTGTTGGTAGTTCAAGTGGAGTAGCTACTACAAGTGTTGAATCCACTGATTTACACCTGGACAGTAGTTTCATAAGTCAGACTCCCTTGAAGGCAATTTCTTCCTTGGGAACCAAGGAAACCACTGGTGTGTTCAAGTTAACCACTGGTGAGCTTACTAAGGTGACCACTGTAGAAGAAAGAAGTCCCCAGTACCAAGAAAAAGGGGCATCAGTGGATGAACCATTGGAGACTTCTCCTGGTCCAACTGCTGATACAACCACTGCTAGTGGGAAATCAGATGATCCCATTAAATTGGGGTGATGGTTTAAAATATCAGGAATTGACGGAGAGAGTTGACAATATTTAAACATCTGTGGCAGATATCAAAAATATGCTGCAACAGTTGTTACAATCATCAAAGTCTCCATCCACTGCTTCATCATCTGCTACCACAACAAGTGAGCTATGGCCACTCCTACAACCTCTGCATCATCAACAAAGGAAATATGCTGATCAACAGCATGAAATTCAGCTACAAATGTTAAGAAATGTGATGGATGCAAGGTATAAGGATACTTAAGCTGACATTAAAGCAATCAAAGCTCATTTACTCCAAACCACTGGTACTTCTCCTTCTACAATTATTTATGTAAACACTGTTGATGATGCCAAAAGGGGGTAGAAAGGAAAGAAAGGAAATGAAGGTTTACACCTAGAGCCTGATCCAAAAGCTAAACCTGTTGTAGGAATTCTAAAACCATATGGCTCAAAGAAGGTTGATGTGACTCTCAACCTATTTGCTGAACAAAAAGCAAATAGAAAAAAGAGAATGGAACAAAAGGGTTCTAAAAGATTTGAAAGAGAAAAGAAAGTTTTGATGGCAAAGGAAGAACAGGGTACTTCAAACAGAAGGAGAGCCACCAAAAAGGTCAGCCAACCCAAAACCACACCTTCCAAAACCACTAAACATACCTCTGAAATCCCCAAAAGTTTCTCACCTCAAACCACAAAGCCAACAGATGTTGAGACACCTATTATATCAACAGCTATTGATACATCAGTGGTTTCAACAGATGTTATCACAACAAATGCTCTCATCACTATACCAACCACCACTCAACCCATAAATACACCACCAACCACTCCAAAAATCAAAAGAAGAAGGATAACAAATGTCATACTTGAAGATGACAGTGTACCTTCTTCACTTCCAGTATCTTCACAACCTATGATCCTATCCACTGTGCAAAAACCTATTCCAATCTCTTCAATTCAAACCACCGAGGAAACTACTGCCTTGGTTCCTTTGGGAGTAAAATTTCCTTTGGATCTTCCAGCAGTTAGGGAGGAGATCAAATCCTGCTATTCTGAAGATGATCCTGAAAAGAGGAATCTCCCATCTCTTCAAGGGTATCCTTTGCCAAAGAATATTGATGAATACCTTCAATTGAAAGCCAAAAAAGCAGAGGATATCTCAAAAAGAGACACAAAAGGAAAATCTGATAAAGAAATACAGAGAAATTTGCAATACTTGCTCAGCCAAGTCAGAACATTAGAGCAATTTTAAAAAGATCTTTGTCAGCAGTTATCAGAAAGAGATGATGAAAGTCTGAGGAAAGATTACATTGAGCACATCATGGAAAACAAGAAATACAAGGCAGAAAAGTATCAATTCAGAGATTGGACCATAAGTGAGCTCAAGCAGATATTGCAAGAATACAAAAGATGATTGAAGACCCAAAAATAAAACAAACCCCACCAGTCTGGTCCTAGTATAAAAAGAATGTACCTTAAAGGGCTTTGAAGTTGAAGAGAATGAAAGAAGAGCTTATAACTGCAAATTATGGCTCAAGGAATCAAGTCAAGAGGTGGATAGAGGTTAAAGTGTTAGAAACTTACAGAAGGTTGGAAGAAAGAAGAAAGAAAGACCCCACTGTTCCTAAAAAGCCAGATTATTCAGCATCAGTGGTTTCAACCAAACAGGCCCTACCAATTAAAAGATCTATTAAACCTGTGGTTCCACCTGCTACTGTTTTCTATCAAAGAAAGAAGCAAAAACAGATGGATGAAGAAGAAAGGGCACAAGAAGTTGACATTATAAAAGTGGTTCTTCAGCAGATGTTGGTAGAAAATCCTGACTCAGCAAGGCTTCAAGAAATTGCCAAAAGAGTCATGAGCAGGCCTCCATCACCAAACTCATCAAAAATAAAAGCTCTCCCAAGAAACCCACTGAACTCAAAGATACTAAAGTGGAAGTCTGATCAAAAGACCCACGTATTGACCTTGCTCAAGTCCATTGGAGAAGTTAAGCACATATCAAGGGAGGATGCACTAGGCCTGAGTGTAGCTGATCTACAAGATCTCCTTGAGCTTCAACTGTGTAGGGATGAGGATGATGAAGATTCCATGAACTTTGAATTACAATTCAAGGGGCAAGTTAGGGAATTCTTGATGAGACAATAAAGATTTTGAATAATGAAGTGTTTTGGCATCATCTGTTCCAGGGGGAGATTGTTAGGATTGAACCCTACAAAGGAACAGATGATATGAAAAGCCAAAACTGGTTCTGAACAGTGGATCATCATAAGCAGTGCTTGTACAAAGACTTTCCCCTTGACAGTGGCTCTAACAACTGATAGACTCCAATCACTGATCAACCCAACCGCTGATAGGCCAAGCACTGATGAAGGTTAAAGAACTAAAGCTCTATCTACTAATGTCTCCTAAGTACTGCTGAAGACTAAAGCACTGCCCATTCAAGGACTAATCACCTTTGAAGAAAGCACTGATGCTTAACATCAGTGCTTAGACTACATTAGTGGAAAGTGAAACAGTAGTTTATAGAAGTAGTGTATATGTAATCAGTAGTTTTGTAATCAGTGGTTGTATGTAACAGTCCTTAGAGTTTGTTAGGAGGTTAGATGTCATTTTCATGGTGACGTCAGCCGAAGATGCTCAGTGGTTGGGTTGTACTATAAATAGAACAATACTCTGTACTGTTCCATTAGCTCTTTCCTTCTAAGTCTTTCTGTACGAACAATCACTGAGCTCAGACTGAGGGGGAGTCTTGGGCATGCATGCAATTGTGTTGATTATTGTAATTAAATACAATCATTCGATTCAATGATAAACATGTTTGCTAAACTTTTCTTCCATTGATTGTGTTATCAAAGTTTGTTTACATATTCCGCTGCACTTCATATCTCTGTTTCATTTTCATTTTAATCAAACAACACAATCTAAGAAACTCAGATCCTAATATCAAGTGAGTATTAGAACTCATATGGCATGATTTAATAGACCTAACATTCTGATTAGAAAGTTATCCTAAGTGCTTTTGACCCGTTTAGACTCGTTAAGGTAGTTTAAGCTACTTTAACGTGTCGTTTGCGTAAATATAGTGTCGGATGGTTATTTATGTCATATGTTAAGTCTTACATGCCCAAATACGTTTAAAAATGTTTTTAAATCAGTTTAGGTGTCAAAAGTTTGATTACATATGTTAAAAATGAAGTTTTATGCAAAAGGGCATTTTGGTCATTTTTAATGGGCATATAAACGACTTAACGAATAAATAACCAAAAATGGTGACCATAAGGTATAACCTCAGTAGCTTATTCCCTATTCAACTATGGTCACAAAATATGTTTGGTCGGATCCTAATGATCGACCAAACGGGTCGGGTTCGAAAGTCTAAGCGGTTACTAAGACCGCTTGACTTACGACCCTAAACAAGCACTAAATTAGTAGTGACGAGTTAAACATGTTAAAACATGTTTAACTAAGTTAGAAAACGGATTTGGTATCAAAAAAAGTGTTTTGATACCCGAAAATAGTTCCGTCGCAAAATGCACATAAACATGCATTTTGACCGAAACTTTGACTCGTCACTACGACTAGTCAACGTGGTAATCAGTAGGTATAATCGCTGGGGATTATAACCATCGTGATTACGATCACGTTGCACAGTTCAATTGAACTTTGATTTGACCAATTCATGGTCTAAACCGAAAGTCAAACGGTAGTGAAACTGTTTGACTTTCAGCTTTTAATTGTTGAAAATAAATAAACTAGCCATGAAAGAACACTTATAAAATGTTCTAAGGTAGGTGGCCTCCAAAAGATGGTAGCCTCCACTTAGAGTTCAAGAGAGAAGAAATGTTAAATGAGCAAGTGAATGAGGAGAAGTAGCATGCTATTTATACTTGTCTTGGATTAACAAGATGATGACAAGTGTTTGTGTAGGCTCAAAGGAATGATCTTGACCTTACAAATGTGTGGTTATAGTTAAACGCCTTGGAGAACACTTAAACTTGATGACCAAACAATGAAAACCATGAAAGAACAAGTAGGAAACAAGCTGGCAGCTGAAAACAGCTGTTTTGTTGAAACACAGGAGTCGTGTGGCGTGACAGAGACACCACCAGGGTGTCGTGCGACGCGAGGATGTAGGCGAAAGTTTCAGAATTTATATATTCAGTCCCTGCACACTTCTAAGTGCATTTTCGACCCATTTAACCTCCGGTAAGCCATTTTCAAGGCTCTACAAGGATGTTAAAGCATAGGGGACTTGAAATATGCTTGGAAATATCACGGATGTCGGTTCGTTTGGTCGTACGGTCACCATTTTCGGTTAATTACGACGAAACTCGAACGGACGCGAAAACAATCCAAATTAAGCGAAGAATGGTATTTTTGCATTCCTATCACTAAAATAAAATATTTTAGTGATTACAAAAATTTTTGGATCTCCGGATATGGTCAGAACGTAAGATATGCGCGCATATGCAAACTTCCACAGTTTTTGACGCTTTTAGGCCCTATGATCAAATAAGCGATTTTCCCATACCGAACCGCTCAAAACTTATTTCTAAGCTATGTTAAGGGTATTTAGGGTATGTTTAGCTTATGATCATGTTCCGGAGTGTACGTTGCTATTCGAAACAACAGACTTTTGCTGTTTGATGCAAATAGTCCCTGTGATCGAATAAACTTGTTTTTGCCATACCAAACCCTTCAAAACTTATTTCTAAGTTATGTAAAGGTTATTTATGGTATGTTAAGCTTATTTCACTATTCCGGAGTGTTTGTCAGGTTAAACTAATTACGTTTACACATCAGTTTGCTTATAACTTTCCAGAAAGCGTTTAAGAATTTGAAAACGAACAAAAATCAAAACGTGTAAATGTCAAACATAAATAAACAAATATTGGGATCAAAACACATTGTTTTATTGATATTTTTATTTTTTGGAGTTATACAATTGATTGCACAAGCACAGATGTCACAGTCTCCCATACTTTAGGAAATTTCGTCCCGAAATTTATTTAGAGGAAACTTGTGATAATAGATGTGGATATTTCACCTTCATTTGATCTTCACGTTCCCAAGTAAATTCTGGGCCACGTTTAGATTCCCAACGAACTTTGACAATTGGTATGCGCTTGCGTTTGAGCTTTTTGACTTCATGGTCCAAGATTTCCACAGGTTTCTCAACAAAGTGCATCGTGTCATCAACACGAATTTCATCAAGTGGTATGTGGAGGTTTTCATTAGCTAAACACTTTTTGAGATTGGACACGTGAAAGGTTGGATGAACATTTCCAAGTTCAGGAGGTAGCTCAAGTTTGTAGGCCACTTTTCCGATTCTTTCAACGATTTTAAATGGGCCAACATATTGTGGTGCAAGTTTTCCTTTCTTTCCATATCTGATTACACTTTTCGAAGGGGATACCTTGAGTAGGACGTGATCACCGACTTGAAATTCCAAGGGCTTGCGTCGTCTATCCGCGTAACTCTTTTGACGGCTTCTAGTTGTCTGAAGGTTATCGCGAATCTTTTTGACCTTATCTGTAGTCTCCAGAATGAGTTCAGGTCCAGTAAGCTGAGCTTCACCTATCTCATTCCAGCAGACCGGTGAACGATATTTTCGACCGTATAAAGCCTCGTAAGGAGCCATGTTGATGTTGGAGTGATAACTATTGTTGTAG
>JARYGA010032740.1:0-37818 GCA_030545235.1 Helianthus tuberosus
GGAACTAAAGAAGACATTCAAAGTCAATCACTCATCTTATCAACAGAATTTGGATTTGTATTATCCAAAGAGCATGATGCCAAAAGCAACTTCTCCCAAGACTGCTTTTTCTGCTAAGAATGTGTCCACAGCAAGCAAAGAAAGTCAAAGTGGTCAAAGCAGTGGAAATCACAGTGGTTATCACAGTGGATCTTCATCATCTGCAAGTCATTCTGATGCAAAGAATCGTTTTCAATGTAACATCGCAATAGACTTAAAGAATGCTCAGAATTTTGACGAGGAGTCTGCTAAACAACAGATGATCTTTCTAGCATCTGTGTTGGAATCGTATGAAGGATTAGTAGCAGGGAAGATAGGCAACACCAACTTGACGAAAGAAGATTATGATCAGATAGATCCGGAGGAAATGGAGCTGATCGACATTCGTTGGTGTATGGCCAGTGCTGTTCGTCGAGCACAGCGTTTCATGGAAATTACCGGCAGAAAAACAATCGGTGGTCCATCTACCAAGCTGGGGTTCGATAAGTCCAAGGTGACGTGCTTCAAGTGTAAGCAGAAAGGTCACTTCAAGCGAGAATGCAGAAACGCATATGCTGATGAGTCGGAGAACCCTTTCAGAGAGGATTTCTACAAGAAGGCAATATATCACCAGAATAAATTTGAGCCGCCTAGATTGAAGCAGGTTGAAGACAACAAAGAGAAATCTAGAGCTCTTGCGGTGATTTATGATGATGAAGGGTATGATTGGAGTCAAGATGTTCTACCTGAGGAAGATGCGGTTGGTTACGCTTTCATGGCAAAGAATGAACCTATTCCGTGGAAAGACAACAGAACTGAAGAGCAGAAGTATAAATACAGGAAAATGATGGCTGAAAACAGGATAATTAGAATATCCGGTATCTATTTGGAAGCTAGGAGAGCAAATAGATGGGATCCGGACAGAGAGTGTTATCTTGATGAATATGGAAATATTGCAGTCGATGACAAAACTCTTGATCTGGAAGCCATAATCAAGGAGTTCAAAGATGAGGATGATTATTGGCAGAATAAATGGTGGGGAACTGGAGACGAGAAAGAGAAAGAAGAGAAAGAGAAGAAGGAGAAAGAAGAGATAGAGAAGTCAAAGAAAGTTGACACTGGGGTTATGACACAACGCAGGAGTTAACTGCTGAAAACTTTGGAAAAATGGCTGACAAAGTGCTGGCTGCTAAGGCACTTGAGGTAGACTCGAACTCCGTGTCTGAGTCAAAAAGCCAGGTCAGTTCAAACTTGTCAACAAATGTGTCAGGTAAGAAAATTGATGGAAATGTTGATTGCAAAAATTGCATCAAAGAGTGCAAATTTTGTAATACAGTCACGTATCTCAACGGTAAGAAAGTTGAAGATCTGACAACAAAAGTCAGAAGTGTTGAGAATCAAATTCTTGATCGTGACAAAAGAGTTAAAGCTTCAACTGAACGGATAAAAGAATTAACTAACCAAATTGAAAATGATAAAATTGATCATGAAAGAGTTAAAAAGGAAAATGAAAAGTTAATTCTTGAAAACCGTCAGATTTCTGAGAAGTTTGAAAAACTCAAAAGCACAATGAAAGATAATGATGATCGAAATGGTAAAACTTATAAAGAAAACGTTCAACTAAAAGCAGTGCTTAGAGTAAAAGAAGAATCAATCAATCAACAACTGGATGAAATCGCTAAACTGAAACTTAAATTTCAAGAGGCTGAAATTGAAAACGAGCGAATCCAGTTGAAGCTTAACAGCTACAGCTCCGCAAGCTTTGTTTAGCAACACATTATTCCCAAACCCATCGGGAAAGACAAAGCAGGCGAAGATGTGTACTCTGATGGAACTGGGGTGGGTTTTCATCAAGTTCCACCACCTGTTCTTGATAACTACACGAAAAAGCAATCAGGGTTGGTTGAAATTGAAGAAGAAAGTGAAATGAATCTTCCGGATTCAATTGATGTCACGTTCACATCTTCCAATGATGATAGTGTCCAAAATGATATTGTAAAAGGTGTTGTTGAAAATGTGCTAAAAACGGATAGTGACACTACTGAGGAAGATGGGTGTTTCTTGGACAATTACATTCCGAAACAAAAGTCCAAGAACAACTTAAATGAAGAATCAAATCTTGTCATGTACAAGATGTTGGGTTCAGATAAGTTGTTTTCGGATTCTGAGTTTCCAATTGAGAATGTTAATATGAACAAATTGACAAATGTGTTCAAGTTGGTCGAAGTTGAGTTGTCAGAAGTGAACAATCTGAGTCAAACAAAGAGAAAAATGAGTTTTGAGAAAGATAAATCATATTACAAGAAATCTGTTAATCCATCACGTTTTTATAATAACAATCGAAATAACTGGTCGGGTGGTTATCAGGGAGGTAGGAATTATTAGAAAAGAAATGTTCCAAACAAGAGGTTTGCTGAAAAGAAAAAGTTTGTGAACAGTTCGAGTTCACTTGCTGATGAAGAGAAAGAAATTTTTTCAAAATCAAATCAAGAATTCTTTGAGAAAAGAGCTTCACAGTCTCAGTCTGAAGGCACAAGTCGAATTGTTGATACTCGAACATGTTTCAGATGTAATCAAGTTGGTCACATTGCACGAAAGTGTACCAACGTGAAGCCTAAGACTGAAACTGTGAAGATTCAACAGAAGAAAGTTGATGAGAAGGGTAAAGCACAAATCGTTGTTGAGAAAAAGAGTGTGAAAAATGACAACACCAAAGTGAAAAATGAACCCGTAAAGAAAGTGGTAACTAAAAATGACAAATTTTACAAGCGGGTTGCATTATCTCAACAAGTTTGGAAACTAAAAACTGAGAAAAAGATTTCACCTTCTGAGGATTCAATTCAAATTGATTATGATGCAAATTTTCCACCTCTTAAGGCTGAAAACTTCAAAATTCAAATTGCGAGAGTCAAGGTTACACCTAAGGCTGGTGAGGCCTGGGTGGACTCCATGTTCGACTAAACAGTTTGAATTACCGGAGCTTCCTTGATCGCGAAGCATGAATCAGCATCTTTATTAAAGTTTAAGTCAAAGTTTGTTATGTGCAGGAACTTCCAAAACTTGTATCCAGATGGATCATGGATAGTGGAGCTTCAAGACATATGACAGGGAAGACTGCGTTGCTGTATGATGTGAGAAATATCAATGGTGGTTACGTAGGTTTTGTGGGTAATCAAGGAGGAAGGATTATAGGTGAAGGAACGTTATCCAACGGGATTGTGACGTTTGAAAGAGTTAATTACATTGCTGAGCTGGAGAACAATCTGCTGAGTATCTCCCAGATCTGTGACAGGATGTATACTACTCACTTCACTGATAAAGAATGTTTGATCTTGAAACCAGGATTTATTATCCCTGAGGAATGGATTATCATGAGGGCACCAAGAGTTAATGATCTGTACGTGTTGGACATGAGCGTTGCTACTACAACCACGGGTCAAGCTCATTGTTTTGTGTCCAGAGCAACTGAGAAAGAATCGAGATTGTGGCACCGCAAGATGGGGCATATTCACCTAAGGAAGATGAATCACTTGGTGCACAATGATTTGGTTCTTGGAGTTCATGTCAAAGGTTTTCATCTGGAAGGGGAGTGCATTAGCTGTGTTAAAGGCAAGCAGAAGAAAAAGTCACACCCTACAAAGCAAGTCAATTCAGTTTCGAGACCTCTGGAAAGACTTCACATGGATTTGTTTGGTCCTGTGAATGTCAAAAGTATTACAGGAGATTACTACTGTTTGGTCGTTACTGATGATTATTCCAGATTTTCGTGGGTTTCTTTCTTGAAGACGAAAGACGAAACGTTTGACAGTTTGATGGCGTTGTTCAAAAAGATTGAGAATCTGTACCAACGGCGTATCAAAAGAATTCGAAGTGATAATGGTACTGAATTCAAGAACAGTAAGATGGAAGAATTTTGTGATGAAAGAGGTTTATTGCATGAGTTTAGTGCTCCGTACACTCCGCAGCAGAATGGAGTCGCAGAACCGGACACTAATCGAGACGGCTAGAACTATGCTCGCAGATTCAAAGTTACCGATAAATTTTTGGGCATAAGCTGTTTCTGCCGCATGCTATACGCTCAACAGGGTTCTCACTGTCAAGAAGTTCAACAAAACATGCTTTGAGCTAATCAATAACCGCAAACCGAATTTGAAGTATCTAGAACCGTTCGGGTCACCCTGTACTGTTATAGAGCCTTATGGAAAGTTTGGTCCGAAGTGCATTGAGGGAATATTTGTTGGTTATGCAAATCCGATGCGACGTGTATTCGTTCCAAGTGAGAAGCGGATTATTGAAGCTGGAAATGTTGAATGTCAAGGTTATACTATGCCGCCACAAAATCCTGGAGATTCATGGCGTTATCATTATGACAAACTGTGGGATTCGTTTGACATGAGAGAAGAATCAGAGGAAGATGAAGATTTCTTTGATGAGTTGGATATTTTGCGCGAATACGAGTCACAGCAAAGGTTCCCAGCTGAGTATTTGAGGCGACCACGGGAAACTTCAAATGACGATGAAGCAGGTCCGAGTAATGTTGGTGAACATGATGATGTCCAACAGAATGAAGTTGCTCAGGATAATCAGTCGGATCAGAATGATAATCTAGAAGCTGAAAACATGCCAGTCTTTAATCATGGTGATTCAGATTCTGAGGGGGAGCAAATTCAGATTTCAAGTCAAACAAACCCAGTTAGTGAACAAGGTGCAAATCAGAATGTTACTAATCTGGAGGGTAATGTAGATGTTCCAAGTGAAGTGATGCCGTGAACTTTTTCATATAATCCAGAGGAATTGATCATAGGAGAATTGCAGACAGGCGTTCGCACTCGAAGACAGATTGATAAAGGGCTTACATGTTTTTATACAAAAGTTGCTCCTTTGCAAACTGAATTCTCATTGAGTTGTTTTATCTCGCAGGTTGAACCAAGAACTTACAAAGAGGCGCTTACTGAAGATTCTTGGGTCAATGCAATGCAGGAGGAACTGAGTCAATTCAAAAAGTTGGGAGTGTGGAAGTTAGTGGATTTGCCAGATGGTTATAGAAAAATCAATACAAAATGGGTATTTAAGTGTAAGAGAGACGACAGAGGAGTTGTTGTAAGGAACAAAGCTCGACTCGTTGTTCAGGGCTTTAGTCAACAGGAGGGGATTGATTTTACAGAAGTCTATGCTCCTGTAGCACGACTAGAGGCAATCAGAATTTTTCTTGCATTTGCGTCTTGGAAGAACTTCAAAGTATATCAGCTAGATGTAAAATCGGCGTTTCTTTATGGGAAGGTCAAAGAGGAGGTTTATGTCGGTCAGCCGCCGGGCTTTACTGACCCAATCCACAAAAACAAGGTCTATTTATTGGACAAAGCGCTGTATGGTTTACACCAGGCCCCGAGAGCTTGGTACGAGACTTTGTCTCAACACCTACTAGCCAACAAGTTCATTCGTGGAAAAGTGGATGCCACTCTCTTCACTAAAGAGGTCGACGGTCATCTTCTGATAGTACAGATTTATGTGGACGACATAATTTTTGGGTCAACGAATGAAAGTCTGTGCAAAGATTTTGAATCAGTGATGAAGCAAAAATTCGAAATGTCATCAATGGGGGAGATGAAATTCTTTCTGGGTCTACAAGTTGAACAACTACCTGAGGGAATTTTCATTCATCAGACGAAGTACGTTCATGATATTCTAGAGAAATTTGGGATGTCAAGTTCTACTCCAGCTGCTACCCCACTTGCAACAAATCATGGGATTCACCCAGATCTCACCGGAGATAGGGCTGATGAAACATTCTACCGTTCCATGATAGGTTCTTTGATGTACTTAACTGCTTCACGTCCTGATATCATGTACCCAACGTGCCTCGCAGCAAGATATCAATCTAACCCGAGAGCTTCGCATATGATCATTGTGAAGAGGATATTGCGCTACCTGAAAGGAACTCCTTCATTGGGGTTGTGGTATCCTAGGAAAGGCGATTTTACGCTCGAAGGGTATTCCGATTCAGATTTCGGATGCTGCAAAGTCAATTCCAAATCAACAACTGCAGGATGCCAGTTCTTTGGAACTAGATTGGTTACCTGGCAGTGTAAGAAACAAACGTCTGTGGCGTTATCTACATGTGAAGCGGAGTATGTTTCTGCTAGCAGTTGCTGCTCTCAGATCCTGTGGATACAGCAACAGATGCGCGACTACGGTTTGCAGTTTCTTAACACACCTCTTTTTGTTGATAATGAGGCAGCTATAAATATAACAAAGAATCCAGTACATCACGCTAAAACTAAACACATAGAAATTCATCATCACTTTATTCGTGATTGTTTCGAGAAAAAGTTGATACGAATTGAGAAAATCCACACTGACGAACAGAAAGCTGATTTACATACCAAAGCTTTTGATAAAAATCGGTTTAAATATTTGTTAAAACTGAATGGTATGAAGCTTCTTTTGGTGTTGGATGGAATTATTGGCGTTGATGAGAGTACTGTTGCGGATGAAGACGAAAAACAATCTGCAATGGTTTGTCGATTTTTTACTTGTTTTGGTATTTAGGGGGAGTAGTAGATGTATATAGGTATATTTTCAGAAAATACAAAAACAGTAAAAAATGTAAAAATACAAAAACAATATAAAATCTGAAAAAGAGCTTGTGTATAAAGGGAAAGTGATTGTACATCGGCTAGACAATTACAGTATGCTAAAGATTTGTAAAGTTTAAATGAGTTAAACAGTCTCACTAATGATGTGTCGATAGGTTTTTGCACATTTAGTAGATTTATTCGGGATATAAACCTAAAATTTCAAACTTGTGAAATTCGTGGGGAACACTACTTGGATATATAGGTAACCCCTGAAATCTCGTTTGAAAGGTCTCGTATTCTGATATACTAGGTTTTTATACTCAATGATGTCTGGGGTATTATTCCGGGACTTCTGCTGAATGGAAGTTCTGACCTAGTCCTTGGATAATACTTTCCTCAAATGCTTGAAACATAGCATAAACCCTCAGCATGCTGATGAAACAATAAAATTGATAGTCGCTGCTGTTGTAGCTAAAAGATCCTCTAAAGGGGACATACCGTAAAGTCGAAGCTGATATCTCTCTGCGTATACGGAAGTATCGACCTGAGATCCCTCGGCCCTCGCATTACCTAATTTATGTACAGATATCATTGTAGTATACTCACCTGTAAGACTGAATATTGGGATTCTGGATACGGGAGTATATTCAAGAGGTGGGACACATGAATGAACTAAGTTCATAATACATCTAAATCGTATCCTGATTAAATTGAAATTTGTGTGAGAATTTAAGATGGATCAGTATATCGACAATCGAGGTGAATTGTTTAAGTCTGAGTATGAAATGAAGCTTAACGGTACTTGTAATTTGTCTGAATAGCTGATATGATTCCCTGACATGCTCGCCAAAAAATTAAGTTTGTAAATAGTTTACTTTCTGCAATTTAAGTTTTCTGTATTTCATTTCTTAGTTTAGAACACTTTATAAAATCAAAAAAAGATTTTATTTCTGCTTTATTTTCCGTCAAACCAAAGTAGAGAGTTGATTGTTGGATTCTCAGATGATTGAAGCAGATGCAGGAGATTCTGGACTGAAGAATGAGGAGAGCTTATCTTGATGAAGTTTGATTTATTGATAAGTCAAAAACAAGTTCATTAACTTGATACTTGTTATTTTCAGAAAATGTGTAAATTGTTGTTTTCAAAATCAGTTTGATTCGTCAAATGATCAACCAAGGTCATTAAATTGAACTTGGTAGATTAATTGAGTGATTAGGGTCATTAACTTGGACCTGAATACTTGAGTGGATTTCTAAAACTGATTGAGTTTGTGATTTATTGTTGAAAAGATAGTTTGTAATGATTGATGTTTGAGACACAGGTTTTGGATTTCATCATTCCCACGGAAGCTAAATGTCAAAGCTTGAACCAGATCAAGACCTCAGAGTCTAGCATATTAAGAGGGGGAGTCTGTGAAAGGGGGAGTCTGGATCAACAGTCAAAGGGGAGTTTGAAGATGGAGCTAGGCTGTGATCCTAAACCTGTGAAGATAGAATGCTTATGATGTGAAGACAGAGAGTTGGAGAAAAGACTGAAGACTTGGAGCTGAAGACTTTGTCAACATCCAAGGGGGAGTCTGTTGATGCATGGAATGTCTGTTGACTACGTCTGCATTAAGTCTTAGGTCAAGATAGGAGCCTGAAAGTTAAGATTAAGTGTTTAATGTATAGGTTTCGCTTATATGAACATTTGTATAGGTGGTTTCGCTTTTGTGTCATTAGAGGTTTCGCTCATAGGGTTTTAAGGAGGTTTCGCTTATGTGTCATGCCGTATAAGCGAAACTACAGGGACTATATATAGTCATCAGGAGCGAAACCTGGTCATTAGGTCTGTACGTTGGAGCGGAACCTTGTCATGCTTTGTGTAACCAAACTCTGTTAAAATTGATTCAGAAAGCATAAAGAGAGAAGGAATTGAAAAGGAAAAGCTGTGTAACTTCATGTACATTGATTCCGCCTTTGTATTTGAAGATGAACGTTCTCAACTGACTGTTTAGGGTCTAAACCGGTCCAACACCGTCAACTCCTATGACCAGAGAGTTGGTTGGATTCGGTAGAATTGTGTCTGATGATGCATTAACTGCTTCAATATATGATGTTATGGTAAGAAAAAACCCTAAATATGTTATAAACCCTAATTTTGACTTTTTTGTTTTATAACAAATTAATCACCCGTTGACATGATTTTGGGGTAAATTGGAGATATATTTGTATGTTTAAATTGGTTGGAATGGTAGAGTTGTGTGTGGTGATGATGATGGTGCGGATGATGGTGGTGGTGCAGTGGAGATGATGGTGCTGCAGTGGTGGGGATGATGGTGGAGTGGCTGCTGAAGGCAGCGACGATGGGATGGTGGTGTTAGGGTGGTGTCGGCGGGGCTATGATGGTGAGAAAGTGTGTGTAGGTGTGTGTGTTTATATTATATTATATATATGTGTAATTTATTTTTATATATATTATATATTAAAACTTTATGCATTAAAGACTTGTACTTTATGTGTAAATGACTAAATTACCCTTGTGGTTAACAGACTTAGTGGATGGTGTTAAAAAAATTGGACTCAAATGGTTAAGAAAAGCGGTTGTAGGGATTGAAGGTGTTAAACATTTTGATTTGGACTCAAGTGGTTAAAACCAGTAAAATACAGAAACTCAAAAAGTAATTTACCCATTAAAAAATGTGGCAAATGTCACTAAACACTAAACAGTTTCCAAGTATCACCATTTTATTTTTCTGTGTATGGAGTAGAACATTCAAACATTTGCTTTACGACTCCAAGGATGCTAGAGTACTCTTAACAAATATAATCAACTTTGATTTGCCACCCCTAAGAGTAGCCTCCTGTAGGTTCGTTATCCAAAAGCCTAACAAAAGCATCAATAACTTATAGGTTCGTTATCCAAAAGCCAAAAGCCTATTATAGCCTGCCTGTTAAGGACATGAGCCAGCCCAATTTGAGCTCCCTCCTAGGTCAGGTCATACAGCTCCTACCTCTTTTAAGATAAGCTCATATTAATGCCCTCAAAAGTGCAAACTGAGATTGAGTCCACTAAGATTTTCCATTCCACCAGGCCCAATGAATATTTCCACTACTGGATAGTTTGGTCCAGGTAGAGGTGCACAAATCGGGTTTTTGTTAATACCCGGTTTCAAGTATGGAACCGGTTCCAGGTATGATTGGGTATTGGAAAATCGGGTATTAAGAGAAACCGGGTAGGGTTCGGGTACATGTATTAAAGAGAAAAGTCATACCCTATGTACTCGGGTAGGGTATAATCGGGTTCGGGTACAATCGGCTATTGGAACCGGGTAGGATCCGGGTATTAACACCCGATTTTAGAAAATACTTTTTTTTTTAATTTTACATAAAAGTAAATGTTTTTAGAAATTAAATTTGGTTTGTAATTTGTAAAAGTAATTAAAAACAAATTACAATAACATAAATTCACTCAAATACAAATTATTTAAATATAAAAATTGCAAAATAAACATAAAAATATACCTTAAAAATTTGGGTATTCTATCGAGTATTAAAAAAACCGTTATCGGGTATTGGGTATGACCGGTTCCGGGTATAAATCAGGTACGGTTTCGGTTACGGGTATTGAGCTCAAAGTGTATACCCTATCCAGTGGCGGACCCAAGATTTTTTTCCAATGGGGTCCTGTTTTTTTCGATACTCGGATTTTTTACACCCAAACGATAGAATTTTCGAGTCGGTCATCATTTGGGTCGGGTCAGGATGATTTATTGAGCTTGGAACCTTTAAAAAAAGATAAATAAGTAACAAAAAACACGTCTAAGCATAAAGGCAGAAATTGAGTAAATCAAAAGAGTTGAAGTGTTTATATTAGATTAAAATTATGCCTGCTAATTGATAGTGTATCACACAATTTACATCCTATGTTTAGTAATAATAATGGTGGTTTAATTTCAACACAATTACATATTCATAGAATATGCTGGTCATTCATTTTAACATTTTAATAGTGTATTTGTTGTTTTTATTGTCAATTTTGTTTTAAAAACCTTTGTTTTCATTTGGATTAAAAATAAAAACACAAAAAACAGCTTGATTAAGGCTTGAACTTATAACCTCTTTGTTAGTAAATAAGGAATTAACCACCATAACAACTTTGCTTTTGAAACTATGGGGTCCAATTAAATATTCTTATGGGGTCCTTAAAAAAATTAATATACCAGATCTATTAAATTTTTAAAAAAGATTGGGGTCCGGGGACCCCGACCCACTCTACATGAGTCCGCCCCTGACCCTATCCATACCCTACGGGCAGGGTCAGGTCCGGTTACAGGTATACAATACCCGGGTACAAAAATAACCGGTTTCGGTTTTTTTATCGGGTCCGGTTCCGGGTACGGGTTTTTTGTGCACCTCTAGATCCAAGGGTGAGCTTGGTACCGGTACCCGAAATTCACCAAATATGGGTACTGGTACCGGTACTGAAAATGTTCAATACGGTAGGGTACCCGGTACCGCTACGAGACCGGTATTTATATGTAAAATTCGGTAAAATATAGGTACCGTACCAAACGGAACAGAAAATACCGGTACAAAAAACGCTCAAAAGTGGGTACTGAATCGGTACCGAATAAATTTCGGTACGGAAAATTCGGTACCGGTACCTAGTTAAATGCTCATCCCTAGTTTGATCCCCAAATAAATAATCGAAACTAACATTAGAATACGTAGGATGTTGTGATCAAATTCATCTCCTACTCTATGAAGTACAAGACAAATTGGATTAAACCATGGTTATGACTGAGAATGATTGTTGGATGTTATTAGTGTAGGTGGTAACTATACTCATTTACTTATGAATGGGTCGATATGACAATAATTTTGAGAAAGGGTGCGCGTCTAACACATCAAAAGTTGTCGAAAGTGTATTCCTAAACAATCTATTTAATAAAGTTATATTGTTTCATGATATTGTATTCATATACCCATTTATTTCGTCTTTAACAAAAATTTTACTATACTAAAAATGTTCATATAATTTTCCCAACACTTAATAAGGCTTTAAGCTTGAAAAAGAAAAGGATTTAATCGTCCTCTTCAAGGTGGACCCGTCCTCATTGTTGTTTGTTTAAAACTCTACCTTCAAACTCAAATATGCATCCCGAAACCCAAATCAAGTTCTTAATATGGTCTTAATAAAAGGTAAAGGCCAAATGTAATAAAAAACCAATATACTTTATACTTTCTGTTTTTTCTCATAAAAGTCTTTTCATTTTTTTTTCACTTAAAAAATCAAATACTTTCCTTATTTGTTTCATAAAAGTCTCTCAACTTTTTTTTTTTCATATAAAAAACCAACATACTTTCTTTTTTTGTCTCATAAAATTCCTCTAACCATTTTTATACACATAAACAACATACTTTCTACTCTTGTATCATACACGTCCCTTAAAATGTTAAACTTTAACAAAAAAATCTCTTAATTATGATCGGATGAAATCAAGAAAACATTATTTGACAAATTATGTTATACTTTTAACGATTTTGAATTTACACATACCATTTTATATGTTTGTTATTTTATTTTATTTTGACTTATGTCATCCACACTCGTGAATTTTATTATATTATTTTTCGAATAATATTTATTTTTATCAATTTATTGAATTTAAAATGTAAAAGAAAAGACAAACATTAAACATACAGTAAAAACTCTATAAATTAATACTCGAAAAAATTAATAATTTGTCTAGTCCCAACTTGGGACCATTACAAAATTAGATCGCAATCGATAAAATAATAAGATAATAACTTTTTTGAAATCTCAGTGTATATATATTGGTCCCAACGAAACTATAAATTAATAATTACTAAAATATTCCAAATTCTAAGATTGTCTAGTAAAAAATGATTCTATTCATTTTTTGTTTAACTTCAAATCTCTCTTGAGTTCATCTTTAAATTTCCTCATTGCACATAAGAGTTGGGACATTGTTTTCTCATATTACAACAATAAGTTGTAAAGACTGAAGAGTTGTTGCTGCTTGCAATGCACTTAAGAAATGTGCATTGAAACTTGTTTTTGTAATTTATGTTTTGGTACCATGAACTAACGTTTTGTATTAAAAACAATGAATTTGACGAATTCAATTAATTTATGAATATACATTAGACTTAGAAATTTAAAGGTCTTATGTAAAACCACTTTAAATTAATAAATTATTAATTTATCGATATAATAATATCTCGCTAAATTAATAAAAATATCTTGGTCCCAACATTATTAATTTATAGAGTTTTTACTATACTTTAGTTTACCATATATCCAATTTAAAACATTAATTCATCTAAATTCTTTTCTAACATGATATAAATAAATAAAAGAGTTAATTGCTCGGATGGTCCCTGTGGTTTCAACTTTTTTCACGTTTAGTCCCCACCTTTTGAAAATAGCAGGTATGCTCCCTATGATTTGTCATTTTGTTACTCGGATAGTGTTGGTGCATATGTCTGTTGACTTCGTCTTGTATCGAGTCATGTAATAGATAGATAGTCCAGAAAGCACGAAACTGCCAGCAAGCGCGAAAGTTCGTGAGGACTGGCCAGAAAGCATGAGTTCGTGAGGACTGGCCAGAAAGCACGAAATGTTTCGTGAGGAGTGGCACTCCTATAAATAGGAGGTCTTAGGCTTTCATTTGTAACATTCCAATTCCATTAGCGAAGCTCTGCTGAAGTGTCTCCAGGCCTTGTAATCTTGTCAAATCAATACAATAGAAATTTAAACTGATTCTAAGTGCAAATCAAGCTGAAACGAAGATCAAATCACTGAATTCCGCCTCTGATCTGATCTAGAACTCTTCTGATCGACTCATTTGATCGATTCAACGATCCTACAAGTGGTATCAGAGCTCAGGAGGAAGAGTTCTTACCGATTCAGCTTGTTTTCATCCGAAAATCTCACTTCTACTCACTTTCTTCACGTTTTTCTCAAAATTAACTGAGATTTCACCGTTAAAATGAACTGATTTTTACATATAACAAGCGAAATACTGTTTTAATCAATCCGTGAACATATTTGACCTTAATTCAACCTAAAAACTGATAAAATCATGTACTTTTGTACCGAAATCGCGTGAAAATCATCCAGTTCGTTTGAAAAGTTACTCAGGTCGCACGAATTGATCATCCACATCGCACGACATGGTCAAATCGTTTGAGTTTTTTTATCTCAGTCCGTACGAGGTGACCAAGTCGTTTGAAATCACAACAGTCATCACTTGAACAACAGTCATCAGTCCAATCAGAGTTGTTTAGATTGTAAGCCCATGTGACTTCGTATAATAGCGGCCCAATTGAATCTAATTTTGTTGCATGAGAAATGAAATTTGTCGGCCATTAATTTGATATATTGCATGAGATTCAAGATGTTGATTGATTGATTTATTATCGGCTCATATGCATCGATTTCAAAAGTCAATTTCATTAATTTTGTGTGCATCAGTGCATGTAATCAGACTTATAAACGGCCCAATCATTCTATTGCATTCAATATTAGTTGTCATATCATCACGTGACTAAAGGCTTCATGAATTGAAATTGATTGTTGTGTGTCGATTAAGTGGACATTGAGGTCCAATAGAAATCAAATTGAAATTTAATATTGCTCGTAATTTGATTCAAGAGTGCATGTGATAATGTCAGTTTGCATGTGAATATCAATGAACTACAGTTGAAGGTCCAATCAGATTCAAAGTTCACCGATTTCAAGTTGTTTGAAGATCAGGTAGCATGGATTGAATTCAGTTCGCACGAGGTGATTCAATACCAGTTCGTTTAAGTTTGAATCCAGTTCGCACGAGGTGATTCAACACCAGTTCGTTTGAAGTGACTTCGGGTCGCACGAAGTCAATCAAGTTCGCACGGATTAAATAGGTACAGTTCACACGGATTGAAGTTTTGATCTAGGTCATTTGGAACTAAACCAGATCGCACGAGGAGTTTAGATTGTTTGGTTTTTGTTCCAGGTCGTTTGGGTTTGAACCAGACCGCACGAGGTGTTTCAGTTCCCTTGGTTTGGATCAGATCGCTTGAGATTAGTTCAGGTCGCGTGGAAATCTTGTCAGTTCGCACAGTTTGAAAATCTTTCAGTTCGCACGAGTTGGTTAATTCAGATCGCACGAGTTGAACTTTAGATTGTTTGAGAGTATTGTTCCAGTTCGCACGAAGTGAAGCCAGGTCGTACGGACTGAACCAGGTCGCATCAGACTCAGATCGTTTGAAACTCAGATTGTTTGAAACTCGGCTCGTTTGAACATTGTATTTTTGTGAACTTTCGAAACCGAAACATGGAAAACGAATTCTACAACGCATTTGCTACCCCGATCACTATGGCTCAGAACGTGAACTTAGAAAATGAAATGGGCACTATGCAAAAACCGCCTAAACTTATGAACATCGAGGAGTTTAGTGGATGGGAGGAACGTTTTGAAAATTGGGTTCAAGCAAATCACTTAGAGGCTTGGGAATGTGTTGAAGAACGGTATGTTAGACCGGTTGATGAATACGGTGAGATTGTTGCGATTAAAGAGTTAGATGACAAAGAGAAAAAGAAATACAAGAGTGAAAAGATGATGATAAGTATTTTGCAACAAGCTATTAAGGAAGACATCTTGATCTTATTGCAACACAACGGAAGTGCACACTCAATGTGGAAAGCACTAAAAACGAAATTTGTTGGAAGTCAAGACATGATCAAGAACAAAAAATCGCTTTTGAAGAAAGAATTTGATCTATTTCGGGGATTGAAAACTGAAAACACCAAAATGATTATAGAAAGATATTGCAATTTGGTGGTTAACATGAAGCGATTGGATATCAAGAAAGATAGGGAATAATGGGTTGAAAAGTTGGCTGATGCATTGCCACAGGATGTTTGGGGCACGTATCTTATGATCTTGAAGAATAATGGTGAATTTTCGAATTTATCACTGAGCAAGTTTATCGAAAAACTTGAAGTTCAAGAGATGGACCAACGGAAGATGGCGAAAATGAAGAATGATAATGGTGAACAAGTGTGACGCCCTAAAACGTTTTAACCCAATTTATCGCAGCGGAAAGTACATACCTAAAATTTCTTTCATGATAATCTTTCTTTCATTTAAATACATTAATCCCTTTGTATAAATTAATCAAAAACTAACATACTTATATCAATTTAAGTGACCACAAACACACCCACGTACAATCCATGTATTGACTCGATCTTCTACCGCGTACACTTCTTGGTGAAACATCCAAAATCCTGTACGGCCTGCAGTCACCATATTCAATCAAATCATTAGCAACAGGTGACATAATATAGAAATAAATCTTAACACATGCATAGTAAGGCGTCAACATATCCTGCTTTCTCTTATACCAGCCCCTTCATAAATCCATTCCTTTACTAGCATCGAATTGCGCAGCTAACCTCCACTTTCATTGGAGACATGCCTATACTTTACATTAACTCTCAATAGAAACGGTTAGTATCATTAACTTCCCTTCATATGAACATATTCTCGAATACCCATAACTCATCTTTATGCCTAACTCATTATGTAAGTTCCCTTTCTTACCCAAACTTAATCGAATCTCTTTCTTAACCACTCCCAACTCATTTGTACTAAAACTTAACTTACAAATAACATCGATTCATATCTTCTCACACTACATTCAATAAATATCATATATCACAACTACGGTACCAAACAAAAAGGTAAGTTCGGAGTGCACTTACCTCGTGCGTCCGAGTTCAAGCATAGCTTCCGTGTTTATCCTTGGCCCGTTGCCTTTCCATGCTTGTGTCCATGTTGACATGACTCCTATCCATACATGTCATCACATTCATTATTAGCATACAATCTCACTTATCATTTTCTCCTAAGCATTTCATCAAACACTTGGTGTGCATAACACTTTCTAAGCATAATGTACAAGTGCTTAAAGCATGTTCTTCCTTATTTCATCTTATGAACCATTTCATTCAAGCAAAATCTCATAATCATAAATTCCACATCAAGTTTATCTATCTTAGTCTATCATACAACACCTTATACATCAAAAGATCACACTATAACATCTACAAGTTCATCATGATCATCATCTTCACACTCATGCAATGGGTTTCATTCTAAATCACCCAATTACTTGAAATTATTCATAACACAAGTTCTATTTGGTGTTTCTAACACCTCTACATGCTTAATTTCATACAATTTCATGGATTGATCATAACCCACTTTAAACAAGATCATCAAATCTAAGTTTTAAGACATACCTTATGATCCCCTTGTGAAGGTGATCGTTAATTCATGTTCGGTTGTGAATTTGGGCTTCGTTTAGCCTTTCAATTTGGAGCATTTGATGAAACTTAGGGTTTTGGCTCCATGGGAGCCTTCCCTGCTCGATGATGAACACACACACGATGTGTGTGTTTGTGTGTGTTGTTTACTTTTAAAACCACAACTTTCAAGTTGTTCACTTTGGTCCCTCATGTTTCGTTTTAAATTAAATAAGGCTACAACCCTTCGTTTAATACCCACGATATTAACATTCAACTAGGTTACTTATTCCTAGTAAATGTTCATTTACGGGTTCACTTTTATCCCCTAACGGTATTTTACCTGTTCCTTTATATTAACCGGGTTTAAATTACCAAACCCATTTTTGGGGTGTTACAACAAGACATTGGTCTGTATTACAAAGGAAGTACGATTGATAAAACCAACATTGCACCGAAGATCGAAACCGCATTTAATGCAAACAGTTCTTCTGGAGGGTCATCTCAAGGATCAAACAACAATAATGGATTCTCATCATATCCATCATTTGATCCAAATTTTTCAGCAACCAGTTCTAAAGCTTAAAGCTCAAACAACGGTAATGGCCAAATAATACAATGCAACATTGCATTACATCTTCAGAATGGTCAGAATTTCTCGGAAGAGGTTGCCAAAGGTCATATGTCTTTATTGGTGACCGTATTAGAGTCGTATGAGAGTTTGGTTGCAGGAAGGATCGGAAATCCTATGTTAACAAAAGAAGATTATGATCAGATTGATGCTGAGGAAATGGAGCTTATGTATATTAAGTGGTGTTTAGCGAGTGTGTTGAGAAGAGCTGAGAAGTTTAAACAGATCACTGGAAGAGATGATTTTCGTGATGCTGGAACTTCACCTTTAGGTTTTGATAAATCTAAAGTTACTTGTTTTCGTTGCAGGGAAAAGGGGCATTTTAAAAGAGAATGCACAAATCGCGAAGCAAGTGGAGCTCAAAATCCATTCGGCAACAATGATTATTATCGAAAAGCGATTTTTCATCAGCTGCATCAACAACAATCGCCACAAACTTCACATGCTAGGAAGGATCTGATTGAAGAGCCATCAAAGAAAGCTTATCTAGTTCATCAAGACGATGAAAGACTTCCAGAGGGTTTTTCTTAGGATCATTATAATCCTAACAGACCTTCAGATCCGAAAGCATTTGTCGCTGAAATTTTTGAAGATTCAACTGCTGAAGAAGAAATGGCATATGCTTATTACGAATCTCAGCAAGTCAGTCCGCAAAAGAAAGAAGAAGAAGAACCAGCTTCAAAAGAAGAAGCTTCAGAAAAAGCTCAAATCTTTGATCACTCATCAGATGAAGAGAGTGATGATGATAGTGAAGAAATTCGAAAGCTTGAATATTATCAAAAAGAATTTTCACCTGATAGATATAATTTGTATTTTGCAGGTAAAATGGAAGAGATCAAAGAAAGACAAGCTGCGAAAAAGAAGAATCATAAGGTAGCAACTGTTGAAGATAAGGTCAAACCTGAGGAAAATGTTCGAGTTGAAAAGAAGCAGGTTAAAGAAATTCCAGCTGTCAAGGTTGAGAAGGAAACTGATGCTGAAAAGATGCCTACAAAGTGTGAAAATTGTGATATTGTGAAAAGGCATAATAACAAATTGATTCATAACATGAACAGACTGAAAGAGTCTTATAATGTGTTAAACAAATCTATGAATCAATACAGCAAGTCAAGCAATGAACAAGAGATAGCCATGAAGACACTCAAAGGAGCGTTCATGACAAAGCAGAAAATCATCAATCAGTACATTGAGAAATGTGTTGAACTTGAACAAAAGTTGGAATCTCAGAGAATAGAAACTGAGAGGGTAAACAGATTATTAAAAAGCTATTCATGTGCTTCTTACGTGATTGACAGGATTTACCCTACAGTTGAAGGAATGGAAGCGTTTGCTGAAAAGAAATCTGAAGTAAAGATTACTGGTAAGAAACATAGTACCAATTATACAAAGTGTCCACCTCCGCTTGAAGAAGGATATTCTCCACGAAATCCTAATTCAGAAAGAGTAAAAAAGGCAACCAATTTAAAGTGGGAATCTGAACCTTCAGATGGATTGCCAGACAACATTGATGTCACTTTCACATCATCTGACACTGATCATGAGTCTGAGTTAATAAAGAAAGTGGTTGATCAGGTGTTGGATAAGGATGAGGAGTCAGAGTCAAATTCAGAGTCAAAGTCTGACATTTCAAGTCCAACAGTCGAAAAGGGCAAAACGGTTTACAATAAAGATTTTCTGATGTCACAAAATAATTTGAATGACGAAACATTCAAAGTAGCATATACTTTGAATGATTCCGACAAATTATATTCTGATGAAGAATTTCCAATAAGAAGTGTTAAAACTGAATTGATTAAAAAGGTTTTCAAACTAACAGAAATTAATATTTCTGAAATAAAAGATGTAAATCTTACTGAAAAACCTAAAAAGTACACTTCAAGAGTTCAACAAAGATTGAACAAGAAAAAAGGGTTATAGTTCTGGTTCGGGTTATCGAAAGAAACCAAACCATAACAGTAATTTCAAAAAGAAAGGATTGGGTTTTATTCCACCAGAAAATCATAAAAATGAGAAAATTTATAAACCAAAAACTGTTTTTGTTTCAGGGACATCTTCTGAAGAAGAAAAATAAAATTTGTTCAGGAAGCAGACAAACAAAGAATTCCTTGCTAAGAAGCAAGAAGGAATGAAGAGTGATGTTGCTCAGAAGAAGGAGACAAGAACATGTTACCAATGCAACGAAGTTGGTCACATCGCCTGGAACTGTCCAATGGCAATTCAAACAAAACAAGGAGTCTCTGAAAAATTGAAAGAAAAGATGGTTGATAATGAATCACCAACCGAACAATTTAAAGTGTTTAAAAATTCAAAATTTGAGGTTGGTGAAAGTTCAAAAAGTTTTTACAAAAGAAGAGTGAATCTAAACAACCACAAGTGGGTTGTTAAGAAATCAGATACACTTTCTGGCGATGAATTTGTTTCTTCGGAAGCAAAGGAGCCATTTTCTGGCGATGAATCTGATTCGTCAAAGTCAGAGGAGCCACAAGTTGAGCTAAAAAGTGATAATTCCGTTCCGACAATGGGTGATGCAAATTTTCCACCATTGTCAAATGGAAACTTAAAACAAAAAATTGGCAAAATTGAGATTTCAAATCAATTCTTTTCTGAAAAGAAAGAATTTAATGTTGAAAAGGCCTTTAACCCTAAAGTTCTAAATATTTTTGGAAAAATGGTTGACGGGAAAGTCAAAAGGGTAAAGGAATTCTATGAAAAGAATAAGAAAGGAATGAAAAGTGATGATGACTCGGAATCACCCAAGGACTGTCAGGCTTGGGTGAATCTCTTTAACTGAAAATCCTGACTTGCCAGAGCTCCCAAGTTGGTAATCGTGGAGCATGAATCGGCATCTTACTTTAAAAAACTTACAAGTGGTATTGTTGATAAGAACCTACAAGTGGTTAATCAAGGTCATTAAGTTGAACTTGATTTAACTATTCTTACAAATGGTTAAAGAAAATGAAAAGTGTTTTTACAAGTGGTTGAAAAAACAATGTGATGAAACCCCATGATGTGTGAAATCAACAAAACTAATTTTCCGGAAAAACCATCTTGATTAAAACAAACTTAAGTGTTTTGAAATCATAATGGGAAAATAGTTTGTTGTCAGGGGGAGTTCTGATTGTTTAAGCCAAGTGGATGGCGAATTGAAGCAATTCACATCAGTTTGTCATTTTATTTGTACAGTTTATTGTTTACATTTTCAAATTTTCCTGGAAAATCAAAAATTGAAACATATTTTTGATTTTAGGGGGAGTAAAAAATTTAGAAATTTTGAAAAATTGAAAAATCCAAAAACATGATAAAATCTAAAAACCAAAAACATTGAAAAATAAAAAAAATGAGTTTTGTTGTGAAAAAGAGGAAATGATAGTACATCAGTAGACAATCACAGTATGCTAAAGATTTGGAAAGTTTAATATGTGATAAACGGTCTCACTGATGATATGCCAGTAGATTTTTACACATTCAGTAGATTGTTTTCGAGATATAAACCTAAATATCAAATACTTACTTATCTCGTGGGGAACATCTCTCGGATATATGGGTAACCCCCGAAATCTTGTTTGAAAGACCCCTCTTTCTGAAATACTAGGTCTTTATACTCAGTGATATCTGGGGTATTATCCCGGGACTTCTGATTTTGCGGAAGCAATGGCCTAGTCCCTGTATAATACTTTTCGCTTGCTTGAAATATAAGCACTCCCTCAGCATAAAAATTGATGAAATATCGAAAAGATAAAATCAAGTGTTGTTGTAAAGAAGATCCCCAAGGGGGACACACCAAAAGTCGAACCTTCAACTCTGCAAAAAATTGAGCTCTCAAGGTTTCACAATTCACCCCTTACAGATATCATCTAGGTATACTCACCTGTAAGACTGAATATTGGGATCTGGATACGGAAGTATATTCTGAGGTGGAACACGCGAATAAGTTTAAGTTCTTTAAAACACTAATCTCGTATCTCGAAGCAGTTGAACTTTGTGTGAAAATTTAAGTGGATCAGTATACTGACAATCTAAGTGAATCGTTTAGAACTTAAAGTGTTTAAAGCTCAACGGTGCTAGTGATTTATCAAAAACTGATATGATCCTCTTACACAAACTCACAAAAATATGTCTGTAAATATTTCTTTACTACTTTTCATTAAAGAAAAAGTCCAAAAAGATTTTCAGTGTGTTTTAGCATAAAATCTTAAAAAATCAAAAAGATTTTATTTCGTCTTATTTTCGACAACTGATGTTGAAAAGCTGATTTTCAAAATTCCGAGTGCTAAACATGATGAACAAAAGGGTTGGGAGAGTTTGTTTAAAATGAAAGATGTTTTTAAAATGATCAAATGGTTCATTTATTTGAAACCAAATTTGAGTGTTACGAATTCGAGTGGTTTAGCAGAGTTTATAACTAAAATTGTTATAAATAAAAACCTTATGTTTTGGGTAGAGTATGTGCAGATAGTGAATTCCAGACTGCGATCCCAGCTTATCGAAAGGGGGAGTCTAAAGTCGTTAAAGCCAGGTTCCTGATCCTGTTGCTACGGAGAGCCAGGAGATGTTATTGAACCCGTGAGCAAGAAGAAGCTGCTGATGCTGATGAGCTTAAGGAATCAAGAGACCTGATAAAGAGAATTAGAGAGAGAATAGAGCCAGGTTGAGATTCTGGAAGAGAAAGAGAGAGATTGACGGATGCTTACAGAGAAAGATACTTTGGAAAGAGCGTGAAGACTGATCAAGACTGAAGACTCGATGTACTGAAGACTCGTCATCATCCAAGGGGGAGTTTGTTGGTGCATATGTCTGTTGACTTCGTCTTGTATCGAGTCATGTAATAGATAGATAGTCCAGAAAGCACGAAACTGCCAGAAAGCGCGAAAGTTCGTGAGGACTGGCCAGAAAGCATGAGTTCGTGAGGACTGGCCAGAAAGCACGAAATGTTTCGTGAGGAGTGGCACTCCTATAAATAGGAGGTCTTAGGCTTTCATTTGTAACATTCCAATTCCAGTAGCGAAGCTCTGCTTAAGTGTCTCCAGGCCTTGTAATCTTGTCAAATCAATACAATAGACATTTAAACTGATTCTAAGTGCAAATCAAGCTGAAACGAAGATCAAATCACTGAATTCCGCCTCTGATCTGATCTAGAACTCTTCTTATCGACTCATTTGATCGATTCAACGATCCTACAGATAGTCCCTGAGTAGATAAATGTCAGTTAGTTTGGAAATAGCATGTATGCTCCCTATGGTTTGTCATTTTGTTACTCGGATAGTCCCCAGAGTAAATGTTGGGGGACCATCCGAGTAACAAAATGACAAACCATAGGAATCATACATGCTATTTTCAAAAGGTAGGGACTAAACGTGAAAAAACGTGAAACCACAGGGACCATCCGAGCAATTAACTCTAAATAAAAAATAATAATTCACAATTTTGTTCAAATTTAACATTTGGTTTTGGGGGGACTTTTATATGCAAAAAGTTGTTTAAGGACTTTTATGAGACAAAAAGGAAATTATGTTGGTTTTTAATGAAAAAAAAAGAAAAGAAAGGAGTTTTATGATAAAAAAACAGAAAGTATATTGGTTTTTTAAACTAAATAGTAAATTTACAACATAAAATAAATTAAGCAGCAATACAGAAGTTCCAACTTACAATTTTTCATACTAACACATGGATCAAATAAATAGAAAAGGAGATTGTTATTTCCATCGTATGAAATATGGACAACATTTTGAGCTCCAGAATTTTTATGCAGTATAAGACAAGATTAAATAGCAAACACTCTGTTCATGCAAGCAATAACGCCTAGACTTTTGTTCTTGAGAATCTTTAACGTATGAGGTCAAATCACCCCGCCAAATTCCTAGGCGGCAAACTATCCCGCCAAGTGTCACGCCAGGAAAGTTGTCCAAAAACGGAGAGCAAAAAACATTTGGTTGGCCGAACAATGTCTTACCCCGATCAGAACAATTGAAAACAAGACCACCAAACACCTCACACTTATCACCGGCAGTGGCACTCTGTTGCTCGAAAGATCTTAAATGATTAGAGACATTGGCGACAGAAGATAAAGCAGCGCTGGAATCTAGGCGGTAAAAACAAAAGGTGTCGCCTCTTTTAATGCCTATACCATCAACAATCAAACTCTCTTGGTAATCCCTACATGAAAATGATCATAGTTAGCCTACAGGTGACATTTGTTGACCCATTTAATTATTAGTGGTTCGTACAGATTTTTTTTTAATTTCTTAACATATCAAGCAAAAAAGCTAGCTATTATGGAAACGGGTCAAATGGATAAAGTGGCATATAACCTTCTAGGTCATCTTGTTCAAAGAAGTAGAACATAACTAACATAATATAACTTGTAATCCTTTTTGGCACACTAATGCTTTAAAAATTGAACAAAAGTGTTTCTGGTCAACCCAAATTTCCACAAAAATTGTCAAACCTAACACGAAAGCAGCTTATCCAAAAGGGAAGATTGCGTTTTGAAATCGATTATGTCATGCAGATAATCATATTTCGAGGTTTGAACTTTATATGTAATATATTGATTATTACTACTATTATTTTAAGGGAATATAATTTTCTTATTTTCTACGCATCTATGTGCATGACAATCCACATACCAGCTAGTGTGATACCCTGCGTCCAAATACCTGAAATCGAATCACAACAGTAGTCATAAGAAATACTGAATTTTATATGGGTCGTTATGAATTACTTATAACGGATGATATTTGCAGTCGCTCAAAGAAAAATATGATATTATAAAGCGAGATGAAAATTGTTAAGTACTCTGAAACTGGGTGGAATGCAAGAGAAGTCATCCATCCGACGTTTTCCTGCCCAAAGGGGCATTTTCTTCTTTTTGTTACCCCAATGTATAACGGATAAAAGGCGGGCTGGCCTCCAAGCTGTCATTATTTATGAGCGGTTAGAATTACGCTTTGGAGATTAAAGGAGGGCAGATCGAAAGACAAAAAAGAAGAGTAAACTGTCATTTTAGTCCCTGTGGTTTTGATGGTATTTTAAGCTTGACAGAGAACACAAATATGAAGGCAAGTTTATAATTGAACACTGAAATCGTACTGAATTGATTACTGAATTGCATACATCAACTGACAATAAGCAAAGCCTTATATAGGCAACAAAAGCAACGGAAACATTAACAGACTCCTACTAAAAAGGACACCACTAAACTATAGCCGCACATGGCTTTATTCAACAAACGGAAAGCATATAACTCAGTCAATAAGAATAACGTGCATGCAATTGTGATAGTTGGTTTGACTCATTCTTCAACAGGTTTGGCCAGAAATGCCACTCTAGTCCAAATAGTTTTTTTTTACATCTGCGTTCCTAAGATTTGTAATTTTTTTTGTCATTTTCGTCCAACCCACTAACTCCGTCCAAAAATGTCAGTTAACTCGGGTATTTTGGTCGGTTTACATATATGTTTTGTTTTTGCCATTTTCATCCATAATCTATTTTACATATAAAAAATAAAAATAAAAAATTAAAACAGTTTGGGAATATAATACTCTACAAATATGATGAAGCCATGAAACCAACTTTAACCGGTTTTCATGTGCCAAATCAACATCATGCCAATGCCACAACATCAAAAGGTCAACGTGGTCAACTTACCACATGCAATGTCATCCTTTTACCGGTTGACTGCATCAGACCTTTTTAAAAGTTTGATCCTTTTTTATCAAATAATGTATTTAAAGGTATATTCATAAAATTAATAATAGAATAGGGGGCGTTTGAGTTTGCTTACTACTAATGTTTATCTCCTTATTTATTGTGATATAGTTTTCTTGAAGGTGTTTGGAAATTAGACTGTCTTGTATGATCATTTATGAGTGAACTAAGTTGTTTTGACTTTTGAATAAACAGTTTGAAGTTGCTAATTACAAACTACTTGCTTCAAAAGCAATAATCAATGTATAAACGACACGTAAAAAATAACTTACTCCCTCGTAAGCTTGATCGATAATTGTATCACCATCAAGATTCTCATGCGATCCTTCTATTCTTGCACTGAGTATAGTCGAAAGACCATTTTGAGCTTTAACAGATGTTGCTTTGTATGCACGGCTTACGGGTAACAATCCACTTGATAATATAGCATGAAATTTAATTTCTCCAATACCTGATCAAAATATTCTAAAAATTCATAACCGGTTGGACTTAACCTTAACTGAAAATTTTGAAGTTACCAGGAGGTTTGTTCCTGTCCGCAACAAATACCAAGGCAACAACACGGGCGTTTTTTTCAAAGGCGGTTATGTTCCTTGAACTTCCATTAGAATGTAAAAAACAGCTATAATCAGTATCACCAACAATGGGAGTCTCTGGTGATAGTGCATAATCTAAAATAAAGAAAAGAAACAGAGCTATCAAATTAATTAATTTAAGTCAGCATAACAAGGTGAAGTGTTTATGATACAACACTCACCCATTTTATCCACAACAGCTAGCATGTCTTCCATAGAGTATTGCTAATAAAATCCAGTGACCGTAACAACGTGCAACACAAATATAACCTCGTTAAAAGACCATGAACGTTATTTTCAGTAATGCATACACAAGTAACACAAGGAACGACTTACACCAAAGATTAATATGGCAGCAGGAGATTTACATCCAGAAACAGAAGTCGAGAACTCCCAAATGTCTGTTACGAATTTGTCAATCATGACATGATTGACATCTGGATCTAGTGGATCCTGATACATGTATATACAAACTTAAAAGGTATAAAATAAAACAAATGCGATTACATCTATTGTGTTTGATAAAGATGAGATTTATTACCCCAATTTGCAGTGTGATTGTCTTGACTTTTATCCCCGGTAGAGATCCAACGACTAACATAATTGCTCTACTTTTAGGATCATGGCTGTCGTCCCACTGAATACGTAGGTAATTGATTAATTACTTTCTCAACGTTAAAAAGAAAACAAAATATGCAAGTAGAAAACAGAGTAAACCTCTTGGAATTCATCGGAAATGGCATCTCTTCCAATGACTCCAGCGCTCCATTTGGTAATAATAGGAAATTTGGAGCCTAGTTTTGCGATAATCTGCATTTCATTCATGAAAAATGTGTTACATACATTAGATTTTAATAGAGATGAGATCGCTACCGTACCAAATAGTACCGATACCGAAATTTAATTAAATCCAAACCTAATGCCAGATCGTATATGTTCGGTCAGTACCGGCATGGTGCGGTACCATTAAAGGTCCCGAACTGGGGCGTGAAAGGGAAGCCACATCACCCTTTTCACACCCCAAACATCCTCTGTAGTTAATATCGGTGATATCGGTCCCCTAGTAAAATTTCGGTCAAAATATCGGTACCGATGTTTTCGGCGATATTGACCGATATATCACCGATATTTGACTGATATAACCGATATATCACTAAATTATTAGTGTTAAATTGCTATATATATATAAATTCAGCAAGAGATTAAAATAACCGATATCTCACCAAGATAACCTATATCTCAAATTCAGGTCCTTGACCGATATCCGATATTTTACCGCATTAACCGCATAGCAAACATCATTACACTTGAATTAAAGGGGCGCCAAAGTAGATTAGTTAGCCCGCTAAAGACGTGGGTGGGGCCCATATTTTTCCAACCAATCACACATTTCTTTTTTTTTTAGATACAAACAATGCATCAATTATTGAGGTGTAGTTAAAACCACTACACCACTGTGAAAGTGTGATTAAGCAAGTTTAACACAAACCACTACACATAGTCTAAATTCAAAACCGAATAGCATACATACCCTATATCTTCAATTTCTAATACCGAGTTTTGAAGTCAAAATAACATACAAGTTGATGAGCATCATGCAATCTGAAGAAATATCCAACATAAGCAATGGCAAAATGAGGACGAATCGGCTCCGATAGTACTTTGTTCACCACTTCTTCTACAGCAACCTAGGGCATCAATTTTTAAAAACAGTTAGTTGAATAATAATAATAATAATAATAATAATAATAATAATAATAATAATAATAATAATAATAATAATAATAATAATAATAATAATAATAAATGTACTATGGGAGGGAGTAAAATTAGGGCTCGAAATAAGTAGTTACATGGAGCGAACGATTGAAGGAGCAGGAGCAGGATAGCTTGGGGCGACTAAGTATGCGACCGCAGACACGGTTCCAGGAGCGGCTGACGCAAGCAGCGGAGGCGAACGATGACGCCGGAAGTCTGGAGAATATGTTTTGAAGAAGGTCGATGCTGACGTCATCAATGGTTGTTGCGGTGGACGGTGTATCGGTAGTTGGTGATGACCGTATGCATGTCGTACACTTTCCACCCATCGTTTTTTTTTCAATGAAGGTTTAGGGTTTGCAGGTAATTTGAGGGTGGAGATGACTGATAGCTCAACGTCTAGTTTCATAACAACTCTAGTACTCTACAACTTTTGTCATTATTTTTTTTTTTCATTTTGATTGATCAAAGTGAAAGAGTAAACTGCAATTTTACCTCATAGGTTTAAGATAATTGGCACTCTGACCCCTTTTATAGAAATAATTGCAATTTCACCCCCCCAACGTTGTTGTTATGTCACACAATTACCTCCTAGCGTCAAATAAGTTAACAGATCTGTTAACTGGAATGTGAAATGACTATCTTACCCTTTAATATTACCCCCCAACGTTGTTATGTCGCATGATTACCCCTCACTGTTAAATGACTAAATTGTCATTTCTTATTACCCCTATACTTTGTTGTAAGAAACAGTATTACCACCTGCAGTAACCAAAACCCTTCCTGTCAAAAATGTTTGACCAGCCAAAGTCAAATGATGCAGAAAGTAAGTGTAAAACCTGTTATTTGAAATGCCTAACCTGCTACAAATGCTCATTTAACCAAAACCCTTTACTAGAAACCCTTCACAAAATCAGTTTAGAATAAATACAAATGCTCATTGCCTATAAATACACACACTTCCAAAGAGAAACATTACAATCTATCCAAGGATCAGAACATGCACATTAGCTGTTTGGCTGCAGCTGTATGCAAATGTATGCAAAACACATACTTAGTCACATAAGCATTCAGAACATGCTCAATTGTTGTAACACCTCGTAAAATCATGTCCAATATAATAAAGACACGTGTCATGGACTTTAAACGTGCAAAGAATTGATTCCGATGGACTAAAATTGTCAAACAATGTAAATATGTAAGTAAAAGGATCCAAAATGTCAACATGCCATTCTTGTGCCTCTGATTGACCTCACACGACGTTCGTATTCTTTAATGAATAAATTATCGGACATAAAAAGCCGTTTGTGCTTAAATTGAGAATTTTACGAAGCATAGGGGTTAAAAGTGTCAACATGTTAAATGTTACCTCTGAGTGACCTTTTAACGATCCCAAAAGCATTGTAATAATTATATATTTTGCTCTCAAGAATATTGGGTAGTAATTTTACGGAGTTTCAATGAAAACAAGACTATTCGGGTGATCTTACAACTAACCGGGAGCTTTACGGAGTTAATTTGTGACCCAAGGCCCTTAATAGTTAACTATGGGGGTCATAAGTGCAATAAATGGAAGTTATTTAAACTTAAAATGGACCAGGGACTGAAAATGCAAAGTTTGGAAAGTTTTTACCAGAGCAGCCCATTGTCGCGGCCCGCGTAGACTCTCTTTGAGTCTTACGCGGTCCGCGAGAGCAGTGCCAGCTTACAAAAAGAAGACAGCTGCATGTTGCAGCCTTTTACACCGCCATTGCATGGCTGGTTTCGATACCAGGGACTAAGCAAATGGTTTTCCATGCACTAGGGACACCTGGGAACATCTGAAAGCAACATAGGGACATATGGATTGATCTTGGAGCATCCAATTTCCTATATAAAGGGCTTGTGTTCATGAGTTCATTTGCACATTTCAATTTTACTTCAAGCTTACTCTTGGAAGCCTCCTGGAGCTAAAGGAAGCTTTCTCTTGTTCCAAATTCGTGCTAAGGACTCTAGTAAGTGTTCTTAGCTTCCTAAGTTTAAGTTTTTTTAGCTTAATGACCGAAAGTCAAAGCTATCGTAATTAAGCTTTGACTTGGTGATTAATCACTAACGGTCCAGCTATTATTCGAATTGAAAGTGGCTATGAGTTGGTAATTATGTAGGTAATAAACCCTTAAAAGGGCACCTACTGATTATCACTTTTACTAGGTCAATTGTCGGGTCAAACTTATTAATAAAAAGTCAACAGAATCAATTTTTACAAATAAATTCATAACTGACAATGCAGAGGTTATGGAACATGTTTTAACACTAAAATAACTTGGTAAATAATATAAGAACATGTTTAGGCATGTTCAACCCGACAATTCTGAATTTAGGCTCGGTTCGCAACCGAAAGTCGCAAAAGTAGACTTTTGCTTTGACTTTCAGTTCTGACCCGATTTAGCTTGTTTTAGATATGCCTTAGGGTTCCTTTAGGACCATATTACATGTTAGTATAACCCTATGAGATTATACTATATGGTTCCTTAGAAATCTAATTCATATGCATGTTTCCGTTAAGTGCTTAAAATGGACCATTATGCCCTTTTGATATTAAAACAAGATTTTTAAATATGTGAGCAGATAAAAACCTTTATTACTGATATTTAAGTATGTCCTAAAAAATTTGACATCAGTTCATGGTCTAAAATGAGAGTTATGCACAATATCGTAAAATGAAAGCTTTTATTAATTAAATGGCACTTTTAGTATAAATCACATTTAAACCCAAATTTTGACACCAAACTTTCTACCCACTGATGTAATATAATATTTAGGGATTTTTGGAGTTTTTTATTAAATTTTAAACTGATCATAACATAGAGTTCTTGCATAAGCTCGGTAATTGACGATAATGCCATTTTCGCTAATAAAATGAGTTTTGCACATCCTTTACATGTCAAACCTTTTTCTACTGATTTTATACATTAAATAAGATATTTTAAACTGTTAAGGCTGATCAAAATCTCAGATTTCCTTAAATAACCCGAATATCGTCAAATACCGACTTTTATGCGATTTAGGCGCATAGTATGGTTTAAAACCATATTTGGCACCTAAGACTCATTACCTACTGATGTTATGAATAAATTTTATACTTTTACAGTAAGGTAAAGTTTTGAACTCAGATTTCCAAATTTACCTTTATAGCATATGTGAAATGACCAAAATGCCCCTACGGTGCATAGTTTGGCCATAAATGATAAATTTCACATATATGTGATATCTTACTGATATAACTTATTAAAATAAATATTCTTACTGATTATTTTAGACCAGAACCTCAGATTTCTATTTTAACTCTTTTATAAACTTTAAAATGACCAAAATACCCCTACGGGGCATAAATTGGTTTTAAATTCATATTGAGCATAATGGAAGATATCCTACTGATATCATAACATATTTTAAGCATAATAACTTAAGAAACATGTTCATGACTCTTTCGGTTACCCGTTATGCATATACGCGTTCGGTACCGTTTATGTAACTAGTTTGCATAAATTAGCCGAAACGGGTCAAACCTTATCATTTTTACTTCAAAATCCAGAATGTATTTAGTTTACCCATTTTATACAATTCTTGAAACTTGTGGGGTCTAAATCACATTCTAATCTGGTCTTCGCTTAATCTTGCGTTTTGAACCGTAAACCTTTCATTAAAACTAACCGGTCTAAGTTAAGACTTAAATAAGACCCGTTAGGAATCTAATAGGTTATTAAAACCTTCGTTCCAGATTAAGGAGCCCAGTAAAAGATACTTGTACTTGTAGATTTGATATACGGCTGGGATTAAAATTATATTTTAGCTCAGGTAAATACTTTTAACTTATTTTCCCTTATACGGGCTTGGGATACGGTATTTAATAATACCGCTTGGTCGGGTATTGAATCTTTAATCGATTAGTGGTTAAATCATTGAGATAACCCGTTTTAATCTGTTTTGTTTGATCTAAACCTTTGGGGGGTTAATGACCATGTCCTGGATATCCTTGGCTCATTCATTGAAATGGCCATGACTTAAGCACGAGGTGTAGGCATACACCTGACAGTTGCGTATGTAAAAAGATATACCCGCCTGTTGAGGATAACTCACCGTGGGTTTATATTATGTGGTGTGACTATTAACCTTAAACCCGGTACTTTTAACCCGGGCTACTGAATGGAAGACAAACATATAAATCTGTATACAATATTATTTTTAAATAATTGTCCCAAGTTATAAAAGAATATTTGTGCCTTGTACATTTAAATCAATTTTTATAAACATTTTTCAAAAGAGTCAGTTAATTGTATTTACCTGTGTAAACTGACGTATTTTCCAAAAGATTAAGTGCAGGTACTACGCGTAATGGGCTGGAAACTCCTGAGTGATTAAATAAAGAGTCTTGCAAGCTTTTATCACTTTAAGTCTGTTGAACAATATTTCTTCTGTTTTGATCCGCCTGTGGATCCATCTACATTTCCGTTGTATAATATTTTCTTGTACTTTCGAATCGGTTTGTATAAATTACTTTCAGACTTCCGCTGTGCATTGAACTGTGATTAATTGACTATGATGATATCAACTACGTCACGATACTCCCTACCGGGCCCACCGGTAATACGTAGAAATATCGGGGTGTGACAGGTTGGTATCAGAGCCAACATTGAGTGAATTAAACACTAGCCTTTTGTGTTTAATCTCAATGACACAGTTTGCACATTCCTCGACTTCCGAGTCTAGGCTAATGACTTAGGACTAATCCTAATCTTATTATTTTTCTTCTTGTTGGTTTCTTTTGTTTATTTTGACAGGAACAAAGACAATGTCGCCACGATTCAGAGGAAGAGGTGGAAGAGGCAAGGCGCCAATAACTGCTAGGAACGACCACGAGGCCGGGCCATCACACCGGCGAACTCCTTCAGCAACCTTTAGCTCTAGTCCCTAGGAGGATTGGAGAACTTACCTAGAACCAGCGAGACGCCCAGTCTCCCTCAGTTCCTCCCCATCTTATCATCACTCTTTTGGACCTCATCAAGACGATGAGCATAGTGATTCGCACCATTCCTTCATACCGTTACAACGGTCGAGTTCACATCGGGCCTTCTAGGACCCGACCCCATACTTCCAGAGCCGGTTCAACCCGGCAAACCAGATTGAAGAACCAATGGGCCATAACCCATTGGGACCAGAAGACCACTTTCCTGAAGCCCAGGATATGGATATGGACGAGGATCCAGATCCAGAAATGCCACCATCTGGGACGCCGACGCATCCCATAGAGATTTCTGACGGATCATCATTTCATGGTTCGCCATACAGGGGCCCAGACAGTTTTGCTGAAAGGTGGGCCACATACCACTGGGAGGACACTCCCCCTTTCAACCCACCTCCACAACAGCAACAGGATCCCTCTGAGGATTCGCGTTTCCAGGCGATCACGCCACCGCCACCGCTAGAGCAGCAAATGCCTCCAGAACCACCGAGGTGAAGAAGAACAGGTGCACGGATGTCCGTGCGAGGAGGGGATTTCCATTTCAGCACCCCTCAACCTTCAAGCGGTAGCCACTACCCGCCGCTGTATGAAGACCCGCAAATGGGTGGGCCTTCAAACCCAGTTTCTGAAGTCGACTCAGTTCCAGTCGCACCACCGCCGCACATGGGTTATGATAACCCAATTCCTTCTTACGCCGGTGCAGCGGCGTATAACCCTTTTGAGCAGCCAGCTTATCCTGGCTACAATTATTACAATGCTCCTGCCGTCGACCCGTACCTCGAAGCGGCAAACTACAATGCTCTCCACCCTGAGGGACCATTCGCAGCTTCATACCAATCTGGGTACCAAGCATATGGGTATCAATACCAGCCACCTCCTCAACCTCCGCATCAGCAGCCGCCGCAGCAGCAGGAAATCCTTCAGAGGTTGAACCAGGTGGAACGAGAGGTTCAGGAGGAGCGTAGAAGCCGCCGGGGACTACTTAAGGGTTTGGCAAATCTAATAAAGGGGAAGAAGAAAAGGGATTATTGAAATTCCTTATTTATTATTTTTGTTTAAGTCCCTGCGTGGACATTTATTTATGTATTCAGTCCCTGCGAGGACTTGTATTTCTTCTCTTAGTCCCTATGTGGACAAACTATTTATTTAAACGTCTCGTTTAGGGCATCTATGTACTTCTCCTTATTTATGGAATGTTTTAATTTAAACTTCATTCGTCATTATGTGTATGAATATATTATAAATCAAAATATCTCTTCATTTTAAAATTTTGATCTGCCATTAAATAGTAAAAAGGAATCTTAAGAGGTATAACCTAGCCTATATGTCATTTTAGACATGGCCATGATGGTAAAACCTATCTAAAAAGATTCAATTCCTTGTTGACATCTGAAAACATGTTAATACTCCTGACAACAGTGATGCGATAAAATCACACTTGTCATCCCTATATTGGACCTTTCCAATTCCTTATTCTAAACATCCATTAGTGATGTAGTGCCTACGGGCCATAATAATTGTCAAATAAGACAAAAGACAGTTGTAGTCTACGACTCCCTGTCAAGAAAAGGTAATGAACTATGTTCAAACCTTAATGCTTCTATCGTATAAGATCATGGCTTATAATTTTAAAACTGTCCTTGTGACTAGGCCTTTTGTGCCACTCTAATATCCTTAATGATTTATAACTAGGGATAAATTATAATGAAAACCCTAAATAAATATGACTAACAAGATAACCAATATGGTTTATATTTACCATGGTTAGTGAATTGTCAAAATGACAATTCCATAATAAGACTTCTGAATAAATTATTGTCAACATTTTTATGTAGCAATCAAGCTACATGGCTGAATCAGAAGAGGTTAACAGTCACCCCAGGGAGAGAAATGATACCACCAAAATAAACGTAGCTGGTGCAGATCTTCAAGCATTGATAGATAATGTTGTTACTCGAGCCCTAGACAGACAGTTTAAAGAATCAAGTGGTACTCGCACTAAGACTCAATCCGTGGCTCATAGTAAGCCCCCTTCTAAAACACACAAGTCAAAGAAGGACGATTCTCATCATTCATCGAACCAGAAAAGTATTCCATCTAAGCAGATTGTGCTCAATCAAGAGCCACGTGTAAAGACCTGCTCTTATAAATATTTCATCTCCTGCAAGCCTAGAGACTTCACAGGGGAGAAAGGAGCCATTGATTGTATAACTTGGCTCGATGAGATGGATACAGTAGTTGATATTAGTGGTTGTGCAGAACAGGACATTGTGAAGTTTGTTTCACAATCTTTTAAAGGTGAAGCTTTAGCTTGGTGGAGGTCCCTATTCCAAGCTACAGGAAAGATCCCGTTGTATAACATGTCTTGGGATCAGTTTGTTGTGTTGATCAAGGATACTTTCTGTCCCCAGCATGAGGTGGAAAGGATTGAAACTGACTTCTTGACCTTGGTCATGAAGAATTTAGCCTGTCAAGCATACCTTACAAGTTTCAATACCATGTCTCGATTGGTTCCTTACTTGGTCACACTGGAACCGAAACGCATAGCTCGTTTTATTGGAGGTTTAACTCCGGAAATCAAAGCAAGTATGAAAGCATCTAGACCTACTACCTTTAGGTCAGTGGTTGATCTGTCCTTATCTCTTACTCTCGATGCGGTCAGGCAGAGATCGCTCAAGAATTCTGAAGAAGGGAAAAGGAAACGTGAGGATGAGAACTCACGCCGTTCTAATAAGAAACATAAGGGGAACTTTGAGTACAAGAAGGGTTCCGGATTTAAAAAGGACAACCAACAAGCAGTTGAAAAATCCAAGTGTAAAACCTGCCATAAGCGCCATTTAGGGAAATGCAGGCTCGAATCTAAGTCTCAATCGCAGCCTAGAGTTTGTGGGATCTGCAAATCAAGTGAGCATAGAACGTTAGATTGCAAGAAAATGAAAGATGCAACTTGTTACAATTGTAACGAGAAGGGGCATATCAAGACTAACTGCCCAAAATTTGCAAAGAAGCCTGAGGAGGCTAAAAAGACCAATGCTCGGGTCTTTCAAATGAATGCTCGGGAAGCGGTGCAAAACGACAATGTGATAACAGGTACTTTTCTTATCAATGATGTTTATGCTAGAGTATTGTTTGATTCAGGTGCAGACAAGTCTTTTGTAGATAATAAGTTTTGTAAATTATTAAATCTGCCTGTTAAAAATCTAAGCATAAAATATGAAGTAGAATTGGCCGATGCTACCATAGATACTGCCTCAACAGTTCTAGATGGATGTTTTATATCCATTAGGAATCACTCTTTTCCGTTATCCTTGCTTCCATTGAAATTGGCAGGATTCGACATAGTGATAGGCATGGATTGGTTATCTCATAACCAAACCCAGATTGTATGTGATAAGAAGCAAGTAGTTATCAAGACTCCTTATGGTGAGCCACTTATGATTCAAGGAGATACTCAGTATGGATTGCCTAAGCAAGTGTCTATGCTTAAGGAATCGAAGTGTATGAAGAGAGGTTGTGTCATTTATATGGCACAGGTAACCATTGATGAACCAAAGCCCAAGATTGAAGACATCCCCGTTATTTCTGAATATCCAGACGTTTTCCCTGAAGAACTACCTGGATTACCTCCAGATAGGCAAGTAGAATTCAGAATCGATATCATTCCTGGAGCAGCACCAGTTGCAAGAGCACCTTATCGATTGGCACCAACTGAGATGAAAGAGTTAAGGACTCAGTTGGATGATTTGTTAGAAAAAGGGATTTATTCGACCTAGCTCGTCCCCTTGGGGAGCACCGATTCTGTTTGTGAAGAAGAAGGATGGGTCAATGCGTCTGTGCATTGACTATCGAGAGCTGAACAAGGTTACAATTAAGAATAGATATCCGTTACCTTGGATCGATGATCTATTCGATCAGCTTCAAGGAGCAAGTTACTTTTCAAAGATCGATTTAAGGTCTGGTTATCACCAATTGAAGGTTAGAGACGAAGACGTGCACAAGACTGCATTCAGAACACGCTACGGCCACTATGAGTTCTTGGTGATACCTTTCGGGCTCACTAATGCACCTGCAGCATTCATGGACCTCATGAATCACGTTTGCAAGCCGTATTTAGACAAGTTTGTCATTGTCTTCATCGATGACATACTCATTTATTCAAAGAATCAAGCTGACCATGAAAGACATCTCCGGTGTATCCTTAAACTTCTTCAGCAAGAGAAGCTCTACGCCAAGTTTTCTAAATGTGAATTTTGGCTTCAAGAAGTCCAGTTTCTTGGACATGTGGTAAGTGAGCATGGTATCCAGGTAGATCCCGCTAAGGTTGAAGCGATTATGAATTGTTAAGCGCCCAAAACACCTACAGAGATTCGCAGCTTCTTGGGTTTAGCAGGATACTATAGACGTTTCATTGAAAACTTTTCAAGAATTGCTGCACCTTTGACCTCGTTGACCCGCAAGAATGTCAAGTTTGACTGGGGTCCCAAGCAGCAAGAATCCTTTGATATTCTTAAGCAGAAATTAAGCAATGCTCCTGTGTTGACATTGCCATAAGGAATTGAAGAGTTTGTAGTTTATTGCGACGCATCGCACACAGGTATGGGATGTGTGCTTATGCAGAAGGGCAAGGTCATTGCATATGCTTCCCGTCAATTAAAGGTGGATGAGAAGAATTACACCACCCACGATTTGGAATTGGGTGCCGTTGTATTTGCACTAAAGCTTTGGAGGCATTATCTTTATGGAACCAAGTGTGTGATCTATTCTGATCACAAGAGCCTTCAACATCTGTTTAACCAGAAGGATCTTAACATGAGACAGCGCCGATGGATGGAGACACTGAATGATTATGATTGTGAAATCCGATATCATCCAGGCAAAGCGAATGTAGTTGCTGATGCTTTGAGTAGAAAGGAAAGGGTTAAGCCTATTAGGATAAATGCCAAAAGCATTGAATTAAAGAACAGCTTGAATGAAAGATTGTTAGCCGCTCAAAAGGAAGCTGTATTAGAAACTAACTATCCGAATGAGAAGTTAGGTGTCACTGTTGATCAATTATCATATGACAAGGATGGAATCCTTAGGATGAATGGTCGAATCTGGGTTCCAACCCATGGAGGACTTAGAGATGTGATTCTTCAAGAAGCTCATAGCTCCAAATATTCAGTTCATCATGGCAGTGATAAGATGTACCAGGATTTAAAGACAAATTACTGGTGGATAGGTTTGAAGAGATCTATAGCCACTTA
>JARYGA010032741.1:0-28210 GCA_030545235.1 Helianthus tuberosus
GTAAGGTTCACAATGGTGTAAAATTAATGTGGGATATACCGGGCTAGGATTCGAGTTACAGGAACAAGGGCCAAACCAACCACCCAAGAATGGAATCGTCGAGCGAAAACACTTGACAAGCTCCTAGAAGCAACTTTTCTTGCCACCAGACCTTTCTCCATCAATTAGGAATCTGATGCCGTCACTAAACACATTCCTTAAATTGTAGCCATTTGTTGAGTGTTTTTTTTGGTGTCTAATCCGCATATATATCACCATTGCCCTTGATTTTCTTGATTGTATATCTTTTAAATGTCAACATATACACGTGTGATGCAATTTACGAAGATTTTTCAATGCCGAGAACCTCTATAAGAGAGTAAAAAGGGCGTAAGATTCATAATGGTGTAAAATTATCTGATGCCGTCACTAAACACATTCCTTAAATTGTTGCCATTTGTTTAGTGTTTTTTTTTTGTGTCTAATCCGCATATATATCACCATTGCCCTTGATTTTCTTGACTGTATATCTCTTAAATATCAACATATACACGTGTGATTTAGTTTACGAAGATTTTTCAATGCCGAGAACCTCTATCAGAGAGTAAAAACGGCGTCAGGTTCACAATGTTGTAAAATTAATGTGGAATATACCGGGCTAGGATTCGAGTTACAGGAACATGGGCCAAACCAACTATCCAAGAATGGAATCGTCGAGCGAAAACACTTGACAACCTCCTAGAAGCAGCTTTTCTTGCCACCAGACCTTTCTCCATCAATTAGGAATCTGATGCCGTCACTAAACACATTCCTTAAATTGTAGCCATTTGTTGAGTGTTTTTTTTGGTGTCTAATCCGCATATATATCACCATTGCCCTTGATTTTCTTGACTGTATATCTTTTAAATATCAACATATACAGGTGTGATTTAGTTTACGAAGATTTTTCAATGCCGAGAACCTCTCTCAGAGAGTAAAAAGGGCGTCAGGTTCACAATGATGTAAAATTAATGTGGAATATACCGGGCTAGGATTCGAGTTACAGGAACATGGGCCAAACCAACTATCCAAGAATGGAATCGTCGAGCGAAAACACTTGACAACCTCCTAGAAGCAGCTTTTCTTGCCACCAGACCTTTCTCCATCAATTAGGAATCTGATGCCGTCACTAAACACATTCCTTAAATTGTAGCCATTTGTTGAGTGTTTTTTTTGGTGTCTAATCCGCATATATATCACCATTGCCCTTGATTTTCTTGACTGTATATCTTTTAAATATCAACATATACAGGTGTGATTTAGTTTACGAAGATTTTTCAATGCCGAGAACCTCTCTCAGAGAGTAAAAAGGGCGTCAGGTTCACAATGATGTAAAATTAATGTGGAATATACCGGGCTAGGATTCGAGTTACAGGAACATGGGCCAAACCAACTATCCAAGAATGGAATCGTCGAGCGAAAACACTTGACAACCTCCTAGAAGCAGCTTTTCTTGCCACCAGACCTTTCTCCATCAATTAGGAATCTGATGCCGTCACTAAACACATTCCTTAAAGTGTAGCCATTTGTTGAGTGTTTTTTTTTTGTGTCTAATCCGCATATATATCACCATTGCCCTTGATTTTCTTGACTGTATATTTCTTAAATATCAACATATACAGGTGTGATTTAGTTTACGAAGATTTTTCAATGCCGAGAACCTCTATAAGAGAGTAAAAAGGGCGTAAGGTTCACAATGGTGTAAAATTAATGTGGGATATACCGGGCTAGGATTCGAGTTACAGGAACAAGGGCCAAACCAACCACCCAAGAATGGAATCGTCGAGCGAAAACACTTGACAAGCTCCTAGAAGCAACTTTTCTTGCCACCAGACCTTTCTCCATCAATTAGGAATCTGATGCCGTCACTAAACACATTCCTTAAATTGTAGCCATTTGTTGAGTGTTTTTTTTGGTGTCTAATCCGCATATATATCACCATTGCCCTTGATTTTCTTGATTGTATATCTTTTAAATGTCAACATATACACGTGTGATGCAATTTACGAAGATTTTTCAATGCCGAGAACCTCTATAAGAGAGTAAAAAGGGCGTAAGATTCATAATGGTGTAAAATTATCTGATGCCGTCACTAAACACATTCCTTAAATTGTTGCCATTTGTTTAGTGTTTTTTTTTTGTGTCTAATCCGCATATATATCACCATTGCCCTTGATTTTCTTGACTGTATATCTCTTAAATATCAACATATACACGTGTGATTTAGTTTACGAAGATTTTTCAATGCCGAGAACCTCTATCAGAGAGTAAAAACGGCGTCAGGTTCACAATGTTGTAAAATTAATGTGGAATATACCGGGCTAGGATTCGAGTTACAGGAACATGGGCCAAACCAACTATCCAAGAATGGAATCGTCGAGCGAAAACACTTGACAACCTCCTAGAAGCAGCTTTTCTTGCCACCAGACCTTTCTCCATCAATTAGGAATCTGAGCCGTCACTAAACACATTCCTTAAATTGTAGCCATTTGTTGAGTGTTTTTTTTGGTGTCTAATCCGCATATATATCACCATTGCCCTTGATTTTCTTGACTGTATATCTTTTAAATATCAACATATACAGGTGTGATTTAGTTTACGAAGATTTTTCAATGCCGAGAACCTCTCTCAGAGAGTAAAAAGGGCGTCAGGTTCACAATGATGTAAAATTAATGTGGAATATACCGGGCTAGGATTCGAGTTACAGGAACATGGGCCAAACCAACTATCCAAGAATGGAATCGTCGAGCGAAAACACTTGACAACCTCCTAGAAGCAGCTTTTCTTGCCACCAGACCTTTCTCCATCAATTAGGAATCTGATGCCGTCACTAAACACATTCCTTAAAGTGTAGCCATTTGTTGAGTGTTTTTTTTTGTGTCTAATCCGCATATATATCACCATTGCCCTTGATTTTCTTGACTGTATATTTCTTAAATATCAACATATACAGGTGTGATTTAGTTTACGAAGATTTTTCAATGCCGAGAACCTCTATAAGAGAGTAAAAAGGGCGTAAGGTTCACAATGGTGTAAAATTAATGTGGGATATACCGGGCTAGGATTCGAGTTACAGGAACAAGGGCCAAACCAACCACCCAAGAATGGAATCGTCGAGCGAAAACACTTGACAAGCTCCTAGAAGCAACTTTTCTTGCCACCAGACCTTTCTCCATCAATTAGGAATCTGATGCCGTCACTAAACACATTCCTTAAATTGTAGCCATTTGTTGAGTGTTTTTTTTGGTGTCTAATCCGCATATATATCACCATTGCCCTTGATTTTCTTGATTGTATATCTTTTAAATGTCAACATATACACGTGTGATACAATTTACGAAGATTTTTCAATGCCGAGAACCTCTATAAGAGAGTAAAAAGGGCGTAAGGTTCACAATGGTGTAAAATTATCTGATGCCGTCACTAAACACAGTCCTTAAATTGTAGCCATTTGTTTAGTGTTTTTTTTTGTGTCTAATCCGCATATATATCACCATTGCCCTTGATTTTCTTGACTGTATATCTCTTAAATATCAACATATACACGTGTGATTTAGTTTACGAAGATATTTCAATGCCGAGAACCTCTATCAGAGAGTAAAAACGGCGTCAGGTTCACAATGATGTAAAATTAATGTGGGATATACCGGGCTAGGATTCGAGTTACAGGAACAAGGGCCAAACCAACCACCCAAGAATGGAATCGTCGAGCGAAAACACTTGACAACCTCCTAGAAGCAGCTTTTCTTGCCCCCAGACCTTTCTCCATCAATTAGGAATCTTATGCCGTCACTAAACACATTCCTTAAATTGTAGCTATTTGTTGAGTGTTTTTTTTGGTGTCTAATCCGCATATATATCACCATTGCCCTTGATTTTCTTGACTGTATATCTTTTAAATGTCAACATATACACGTGTGATGCAGTTTACGAAGATTTTTCAATGCCGAGAACATCTATCAGAGAGTAAAAAGGGCGTAAGGTTCACAATGGTGTAAAATTAATGTGGGATATACCGGGCTAGGATTCGAGTTACAGGAACAAGGGCCAAACCAACCACCCAAGAATGGAATCGTCGAGCGAAAACACTTGACAAGCTCCTAGAAGCAGCTTTTCTTGCCACCAGACCTTTCTCCATCAATTAGGAATCTGATGCCGTCACTAAACACATTCCTTAAATTGTAGCCATTTGTTGAGTGTTTTTTTTGGTGTCTAATCCGCATATATATCACTATTGCCCTTGATTTTCTTGACTGTATATCTTTTAAATGTCAACATATACACGTGTGATGCAATTTACGAAGATTTTTCAATGCCGAGAACCTCTATCAGAGAGTAAAAAGGGCGTAAGGTTCACAATGGTGTAAAATTAATGTGGGATATACCGGGCTAGGATTCTAGTTACAGGAACAAGGGCCAAACCAACCACCCAAGAATAGAATCGTCGTGCGAAAACACTTGACAACCTCCTAGAAGCAGCTTTTCTTGCCACCAGACCTTTCTCCATCAATTAGGAATCTGATGCCGTCACTAAACACATTCCTTAAATTGTAGCCACTTGTTGAGTGTTTTTTTGTGTGTCTAATCCGCATATATATCGCCATTGCCCTTGATTTTCTTGACTGTATATCTCTTAAATATCAACATATACAGGTGTGATTTAGTTTACGAAGATTTTTCAATTCCGAGAACCTCTATCAGAGAGTAAAAACGGCGTCAGGTTCACAATGATGTAAAATTAATGTGGGATATACCGGGCTAGGATTCGAGTTACAGGAACAAGGGCCAAACCAACCACCCAAGAATGGAATCGTCGAGCGAAAACACTTGACAACCTCCTAGAAGCAGCTTTTCTTGCCACCAGACCTTTCTCCATCAATTAGGAATCTGATGCCGTCACTAAACACATTCCTTAAATTGTAGCCACTTGTTGAGTGTTTTTTTGTGTGTCTAATCCGCATATATATCGCCATTGCCCTTGATTTTCTTGACTGTATATCTCTTAAATATCAACATATACAGGTGTGATTTAGTTTACGAAGATTTTTCAATTCCGAGAACCTCTATCAGAGAGTAAAAACGGCGTCAGGTTCACAATGATGTAAAATTAATGTGGGATATACCGGGCTAGGATTCGAGTTACAGGAACAAGGGCCAAACCAACCACCCAAGAATGGAATCGTCGAGCGAAAACACTTGACAAGCTCCTAGAAGCAGCTTTTCTTGCCACCAGACCTTTCTCCATCAATTAGGAATCTGATGCCGTCACTAAACACATTCCTTAAATTGTAGCCATTTGTTGAGTGTTTTTTTTGTTGTCTAATCCGCATATATATCACCATTGCCCTTGATTTTCTTGACTGTATATCTCTTAAATATCAACATATACACGTGTGATTTAGTTTACGAAGATTTTTCAATGCCGAGAACCTCTATCAGAGAGTAAAAACGGCGTCAGGTTCACAATGATGTAAAATTAATGTGGGATATACCGGGCTAGGATTCGAATTACAGGAACAAGGGCCAAACCAACCACCCAAGAATGGAATCGTCGAGTGAAAACACTTGACAAGCTCCTAGAAGCAGCTTTTCTTGCCACCAGACCTTTCTCCATCAATTAGGAATCTGATGCCGTCACTAAACACATTCCTTAAATTGTAGCCATTTGTTGAGTGTTTTTTTTGGTGTCTAATCCGCATATATATCACTATTGCCCTTGATTTTCTTGACTGTATATCATTTAAATGTCAACATATACACGTGTGATGCAATTTACGAAGATTTTTCAATGCCGAGAACCTCTATCAGAGAGTAAAAAGGGCGTAAGGTTCACAATGGTGTAAAATTAATGTGGGATATATCGGGCTAGGATTCTAGTTACAGGAACAAGGGCCAAACCAACCACCCAAGAATGGAATCGTCGAGCGAAAACACTTGACAACCTCCTAGAAGCAGCTTTTCTTGCCACCAGACCTTTCTCCATCAATTAGGAATCTGATGCCGTCACTAAACACATTCTTTAAATTGTAGCCATTTGTTGAGTGTTTTTTTTGTGTCTAATCCGCATATATATCACCATTGCCCTTGATTTTCTTGACTGTATATCTCTTAAATATCAACATATACAGGTGTGATTTAGTTTACGAAGATTTTTCAATGCCGAGAACCTCTATAAGAGAGTAAAAAGGGCGTAAGGTTCACAAAGGTGTAAAATTAATGTGGGATATACCGGGCTAGTATTCGAGTTACAGGAACAAGGGCCAAACCAACCACCCAAGAATGGAATCGTCGAGCGAAAACACTTGACAAGCTCCTAGAAGCAGCTTTTCTTGCCACCAGACCTTTCTCCATCAATTAGGAATCTGATGCCGTCACTAAACACATTCCTTAAATTGTAGCCATTTGTTGAGTGTTTTTTTTGTTGTCTAATCCGCATATATATCACCATTGCCCTTGATTTTCTTGACTGTATATCTCTTAAATATCAACATATACACGTGTGATTTAGTTTACGAAGATTTTTCAATGCCGAGAACCTCTATCAGAGAGTAAAAACGGCGTCAGGTTCACAATGATGTAAAATTAATGTGGAATATACCGAGCTAGGATTCGAGTTACAGGAACATGGGCCAAACCAACTATCCAAGAATGGAATCGTCGAGCGAAAACACTTGACAACCTCCTAGAAGCAGCTTTTCTTGCCACCAGACCTTTCTCCATCAATTAGGAATCTGATGCCATCACTAAACACATTCCTTAAATTGTAGCCATTTGTTGAGTGTTTTTTTGGTGTCTAATCCGCATATATATCACCATTGCCCTTGATTTTCTTGACTGTATATCTCTTAAATATCAACATATACAGGTGTGATTTAGTTTACGAAGATTTTTCAATGCCGAGAACCTCTATCAGAGAGTAAAAAGGGCGTCAGGTTCACAATGATGTAAAATTAATGTGGAATATACCGGGCTAGGATTCGAGTTACAGGAACATGGGCCAAACCAACTATCCAAGAATGGAATCGTCGAGCGAAAACACTTGACAACCTCCTATAAGCAGCTTTTCTTGCCACCAGACCTTTCTCCATCAATTAGGAATCTGATGCCGTCACTAAACACATTCCTTAAATTGTAGCCATTTGTTGAGTGTTTTTTTTTGTGTCTAATCCGCATATATATCACCATTGCCCTTGATTTTCTTGACTGTATATCTCTTAAATATCAACATATACAGGTGTGATTTAGTTTACGAAGATTTTTCAATGCCGAGAACCTCTATAAGAGAGTAAAAAGGGCGTAAGGTTCACAATGGTGTAAAATTAATGTGGGATATACCGGGCTAGGATTCGAGTTACAGGAACAAGGGCCAAACCAACCACCCAAGAATGGAATCGTCGAGCGAAAACACTTGACAACCTCCTAGAAGCAGCTTTTCTTGCCACCAGACCTTTCTCCATCAATTAGGAATCTGATGCCGTCACTAAACACATTCTTTAAATTGTAGCCATTTGTTGAGTGTTTTTTTTGTGTCTAATCCGCATATATATCACCATTGCCCTTGATTTTCTTGACTGTATATCTCTTAAATATCAACATATACAGGTGTGATTTAGTTTACGAAGATTTTTCAATGCCGAGAACCTCTATAAGAGAGTAAAAAGGGCGTAAGGTTCACAAAGGTGTAAAATTAATGTGGGATATACCGGGCTAGTATTCGAGTTACAGGAACAAGGGCCAAACCAACCACCCAAGAATGGAATCGTCGAGCGAAAACACTTGACAAGCTCCTAGAAGCAGCTTTTCTTGCCACCAGACCTTTCTCCATCAATTAGGAATCTGATGCCGTCACTAAACACATTCCTTAAATTGTAGCCATTTGTTGAGTGTTTTTTTTGTTGTCTAATCCGCATATATATCACCATTGCCCTTGATTTTCTTGACTGTATATCTCTTAAATATCAACATATACACGTGTGATTTAGTTTACGAAGATTTTTCAATGCCGAGAACCTCTATCAGAGAGTAAAAACGGCGTCAGGTTCACAATGATGTAAAATTAATGTGGAATATACCGAGCTAGGATTCGAGTTACAGGAACATGGGCCAAACCAACTATCCAAGAATGGAATCGTCAAGCGAAAACACTTGACAACCTCCTAGAAGCAGCTTTTCTTGCCACCAGACCTTTCTCCATCAATTAGGAATCTGATGCCATCACTAAACACATTCCTTAAATTGTAGCCATTTGTTGAGTGTTTTTTTGGTGTCTAATCCGCATTTATATCACTATTGCCCTTGATTTTCTTGACTGTATATCATTTAAATGTCAACATATACACGTGTGATGCAATTTACGAAGATTTTTCAATGCCGAGAACCTCTATCAGAGAGTAAAAAGGGCGTAAGGTTCACAATGGTGTAAAATTAATGTGGGATATACCGGGCTAGGATTCTAGTTACAGGAACAAGGGCCAAACCAACCACCCAAGAATGGAATCGTCGAGCGAAAACACTTGACAACCTCCTAGAAGCAGCTTTTCTTGCCACCAGACCTTTCTCCATCAACTAGGAATCCGATGCCGTCACTAAACACATTCCTTAAATTGTAGCCACTTGTTGAGTGTTTTTTTTGTGTCTAATCCGCATATATATCACCATTGCCCTTGATTTTCTTGACTGTATATCTCTTAAATATCAACATATACAGGTGTGATTTAGTTTACGAAGATTTTTCAATTCCAAGAATCTCTATCAGAGAGTAAAAACGGCGTCAGGTTCACAATGATGTAAAATTAATGTGGGATATACCGGGCTAGGATTCGAGTTACAGGAACAAGGGCCAAACCAACCACCCAAGAATGGAATCGTCGAGCGAAAACACTTGACAACCTCCTAGAAGCAGCTTTTCTTGCCACCAGACCTTTCTCCATCAATTAGGAATCTGATGCCGTCACTAAACACATTCCTTAAATTGTAGCCATTTGTTGAGTGTTTTTTTTGGTGTCTAATCCGCATATATATCACTATTGCCCTTGATTTTCTTGACTGTATATCTTTTAAATGTCAACATATACACGTGTGATGCAATTTACGAAGATTTTTCAATGCCGAGAACCTCTATCAGAGAGTAAAAAGGGCGTAAGGTTCACAATGGTGTAAAATTAATGTGGGATATACCGGGCTAGGATTCGAGTTACAGGAACAAGGGCCAAACCAACCACCCAAGAATGGAATCGTCGAGCGAAAACACTTGACAACCTCCTAGAAGCAGCTTTTCTTGCCACCAGACCTTTCTCCATCAATTAGGAATCTGATGCCGTCACTAAACACATTCCTTAAATTGTAGCCATTTGTTGAGTGTTTTTTTTGGTGTCTAATCCGCATATATATCACCATTGCCCTTGATTTTCTTGATTGTATATCTTTTAAATGTCAACATATACACGTGTGATACAATTTACGAAGATTTTTCAATGCCGAGAACCTCTATAAGAGAGTAAAAAGGGCGTAAGGTTCACAATGGTGTAAAATTATCTGATGCCGTCACTAAACACATTCCTTAAATAATAGCCATTTGTTTGGTGTTTTTTTTTGTGTCTAATCCGCATATATATCACCATTGCCCTTGATTTTCTTGACTGTATATCTCTTAAATCTCAACATATACACGTGTGATTTAGTTTACGAAGATTTTCAATGCCGAGAACCTCTATGAGAGAGTAAAAACGGCGTCAGGTTCACAATGATGTAAAATTAATGTGGGATATACCGGGCTAGGATTCGAGTTACAGGAACAAGGGCCAAACCAACCACCTAAGAATGGAATCGTCGAGCGAAAACACTTGACAACCTCCTAGAAGCAGCTTTTCTTGCCACCAGACCTTTCTCCATCAATTAGGAATCTGATGCCGTCACTAAACACATTCCTTAAATTGTAGCCATTTGTTGAGTGTTTTTTTTGGTGTCTAATCCGCATATATATCACCATTGCCCTTGATTTTTTTGACTGTATATCTTTTAAATGTCAACATATACACGTGTGATGCAGTTTACGAAGATTTTTCAATGCCGAGAACCTCTATCAGAGAGTAAAAAGGGCGTAAGGTTAACAATGGTGTAAAATTCATGTGGGATATACCGGGCTAGGATTCGAGTTACAGGAATAAGGGCCAAACCAACCACCCAAGAATGGAATCGTCGAGCGAAAACACTTGACAAGCTCCTAGAAGCAGCTTTTCTTGCCACCAGACCTTTCTCCATCAATTAGGAATCTGATGCCGTCACTAAACACATTCCTTAAATTGTAGCCATTTGTTGAGTGTTTTTTTTGGTGTCTAATCCGCATATATATCACCATTGCCCTTGATTTTTTTGACTGTATATCTTTTAAATGTCAACATATACACGTGTGATGCAGTTTACGAAGATTTTTCAATGCCGAGAACCTCTATCAGAGAGTAAAAAGGGCGTAAGGTTCACAATGGTGTAAAATTCATGTGGGATATACCGGGCTAGGATTCGAGTTACAGGAATAAGGGCCAAACCAACCACCCAAGAATGGAATCGTCGAGCGAAAACACTTGACAAGCTCCTAGAAGCAGCTTTTCTTGCCACCAGACCTTTCTCCATCAATTAGGAATCTGATGCCGTCACTAAACACATTCCTTAAATTGTAGCCATTTGTTGAGTGTTTTTTTTGGTGTCTAATCCACATTTATATCACTATTGCCCTTGATTTTCTTGACTGTATATCATTTAAATGTCAACATATACACGTGTGATGCAATTTACGAAGATTTTTCAATGCCGAGAACCTCTATCAGAGAGTAAAAAGGGCGTAAGGTTCACAATGGTGTAAAATTAATGTGGGATATACCGGGCTAGGATTCTAGTTACAGGAACAAGGGCCAAACCAACCACCCAAGAATGGAATCGTCGAGCGAAAACACTTGACAACCTCCTAGAAGCAGCTTTTCTTGCCACCAGACCTTTCTCCATTAACTAGGAATCCGATGCCGTCACTAAACACATTCCTTAAATTGTAGCCACTTGTTGAGTGTTTTTTTTGTGTCTAATCCGCATATATATCACCATTGCCCTTGATTTTCTTGACTGTATATCTCTTAAATATCAACATATACAGGTGTGATTTAGTTTACGAAGATTTTTCAATTCCGAGAATCTCTATCAGAGAGTAAAAACGGCGTCAGGTTCACAATGATGTAAAATTAATGTGGGATATACCGGGCTAGGATTCGAGTTACAGGAACAAGGGCCAAACCAACCACCCAAGAATGGAATCGTCGAGCGAAAACACTTGACAACCTCCTAGAAGCAGCTTTTCTTGCCACCAGACCTTTCTCCATCAATTAGGAATCTGATGCCGTCACTAAACACATTCCTTAAATTGTAGCCATTTGTTGAGTGTTTTTTTTGGTGTCTAATCCGCATATATATCACTATTGCCCTTGATTTTCTTGACTGTATATCTTTTAAATGTCAACATATACACGTGTGATGCAATTTACGAAGATTTTTCAATGCCGAGAACCTCTATCAGAGAGTAAAAAGGGCGTAAGGTTCACAATGGTGTAAAATTAATGTGGGATATACCAGGCTAGGATTCGAGTTACAGGAACAAGGGCCAAACCAACCACCCAAGAATGGAATCGTCGAGCGAAAACACTTGACAACCTCCTAGAAGCAGCTTTTCTTGCCACCAGACCTTTCTCCATCAATTAGGAATCTGATGCCGTCACTAAACACATTCCTTAAATTGTAGCCATTTGTTGAGTGTTTTTTTTGGTGTCTAATCCGCATATATATCACCATTGCCCTTGATTTTCTTGATTGTATATCTTTTAAATGTCAACATATACACGTGTGATACAATTTACGAAGATTTTTCAATGCCGAGAACCTCTATAAGAGAGTAAAAAGGGCGTAAGGTTCACAATGGTGTAAAATTATCTGATGCCGTCACTAAACACATTCCTTAAATTATAGCCATTTGTTTGGTGTTTTTTTTTTGTGTCTAATCCGCATATATATCACCATTGCCCTTGATTTTCTTGACTGTATATCTCTTAAATCTCAACATATACACGTGTGATTTAGTTTACGAAGATTTTCAATGCCGAGAACCTCTATGAGAGAGTAAAAACGGCGTCAGGTTCACAATGATGTAAAATTAATGTGGGATATACCGGGCTAGGATTCGAGTTACAGGAACAAGGGCCAAACCAACCACCTAAGAATGGAATCGTCGAGCGAAAACACTTGACAACCTCCTAGAAGTAGCTTTTCTTGCCACCAGACCTTTCTCCATCAATTAGGAATCTGATGCCGTCACTAAACACATTCCTTAAATTGTAGCCATTTGTTGAGTGTTTTTTTTGGTGTCTAATCCGCATATATATCACCATTGCCCTTGATTTTTTTGACTGTATATCTTTTAAATGTCAACATATACACGTGTGATGCAGTTTACGAAGATTTTTCAATGCCGAGAACCTCTATCAGAGAGTAAAAAGGGCGTAAGGTTAACAATGGTGTAAAATTCATGTGGGATATACCGGGCTAGGATTCGAGTTACAGGATTAAGGGCCAAACCAACCACCCAAGAATGGAATCGTCGAGCGAAAACACTTGACAAGCTCCTAGAAGCAGCTTTTCTTGCCACCAGACCTTTCTCCATCAATTAGGAATCTGATGCCGTCACTAAACACATTCCTTAAATTGTAGCCATTTGTTAAGTGTTTTTTTTGGTGTCTAATCCGCATTTATATCACTATTGCCCTTGATTTTCTTGACTGTATATCATTTAAATGTCAACATATACACGTGTGATGCAATTTATGAAGATTTTTCAATGCCGAGAACCTCTATCAGAGAGTAAAAAGGGCGTAAGGTTCACAATGGTGTAAAATTAATGTGGGATATACCGGGCTAGGATTCTAGTTACAGGAACAAGGGCCAAACCAACCACCCAAGAATGGAATCGTCGAGCGAAAACACTTGACAACCTCCTAGAAGCATCTTTTCTTGCCACCAGACCTTTCTCCATCAACTAGGAATCTGATGCCGTCACTAAACACATTCCTTAAATTGTAGCCACTTGTTGAGTGTTTTTTTTGTGTCTAATCCGCATATATATCACCATTGCCCTTGATTTTCTTGACTGTATATCTCTTAAATATCAACATATACAGGTGTGATTTAGTTTACGAAGATTTTTCAATTCCGAGAATCTCTATCAGAGAGTAAAAACGGCGTCAGGTTCACAATGATGTAAAATTAATGTGGGATATACCGGGCTAGGATTCGAGTTACAGGAACAAGGGCCAAACCAACCACCCAAGAATGGAATCATCGAGCGAAAACACTTGACAACCTCCTAGAAGAAGCTTTTCTTGCCACCAGACCTTTCTCCATCAATTAGGAATCTGATGCCGTCACTAAACACATTCCTTAAATTGTAGCCATTTGTTGAGTGTTTTTTTTGGTGTCTAATCCGCATATATATCACTATTGCCCTTGATTTTCTTGACTGTATATCTTTTAAATGTCAACATATACACGTGTGATGCAATTTACGAAGATTTTTCAATGCCGAGAACCTCTATCAGAGAGTAAAAAGGGCGTAAGGTTCACAATGGTGTAAAATTAATGTGGGATATACCGTGCTAGGATTCTAGTTACAGGAACAAGGGCCAAACCAACCACCCAAGAATGGAATCGTCGAGCGAAAACACTTGACAACCTCCTAGAAGCAGCTTTTCTTGCCACCAGACCTTTCTCCATCAATTAGGAATCTGATGCCGTCACTAAACACATTCCTTAAATTGTAGCCATTTGTTGAGTGTTTTTTTTGTTGTCTAATCTGCATATATATCACCATTGCCCTTGATTTTCTTGACTGTATATCTCTTAAATATCAACATATACAGGTGTGATTTAGTTTACGAAGATTTTTCAATGCCGAGAACCTCCATCAGAGAGTAAAAAGGGCGTCAGGTTCACAATTATGTAAAATTAATGAGGGATATACCGGGCTAGGATTCGAGTTACAGGAACATAGGCCAAACCAACTATCCAAGAATGGAATCGTCGAGCGAAAACACTTGACAACCTCCTAGAAGCAGCTTTTCTTGCCACCAGACCTTTCTCCATCAATTAGGAATCTGATGCCGTCACTAAACACATTCCTTAAATTGTAGCCATTTGTTGAGTGTTTTTTTTTTGTTGTCTAATCCGCATATATATCACCATTGCCCTTGATTTTCTTGACTGTATATCTCTTAAATATCAACATATACACGTGTGATTTAGTTTACGAAGATTTTTCAATGCCGAGAACCTCTATCAGAGAGTAAAAAGGGCGTCAGGTTCACAATGATGTAAAATTAATGTGGGATATACCAGGCTAGGATTCGAGTTACAGGAACATGGGCCAAACCAACTATCCAAGAATGGAATCGTCGAGTGAAAACACTTGACAACCTCCTAGAAGCAGCTTTTCTTGCCACCAGACCTTTCTCCATCAATTAGGAATCTGATGCCTTCACTAAACACATTCCTTAAATTGTAGCCATTTGTTGAGTGTTTTTTTTGGTGTCTAATCCGCATATATATCACCATTGCCCTTGATTTTCTTGACTGCATATCTTTTAAATGTCAACATATACACGTGTGATTTAGTTTACGAAGATTTTTCAATGCCGAGAACCTCTATCAGAGAGTAAAAAGGGCGTCAGGTTCACAATGATGTAAAATTAATGTGGGATATACCAGGCTAGGATTCGAGTTACAGGAACATGGGCCAAACCAACTATCCAAGAATGGAATCGTCGAGTGAAAACACTTGACAACCTCCTAGAAGCAGCTTTTCTTGCCACCAGACCTTTCTCCATCAATTAGGAATCTGATGCCGTCACTAAACACATTCCTTAAATTGTAGCCATTTGTTGAGTGTTTTTTTTGTGTCTAATCCGCATATATATCACCATTGCCCTTGATTTTCTTGACTGTATATCTCTTAAATATCAACATATACACGTGTGATTTAGTTTACGAAGATTTTTCAATGCCGAGAACCTCTATCAGAGAGTAAAAAGGGCGTCAGGTTCACAATGATGTAAAATTAATGTGGGATATACCAGGCTAGGATTCGAGTTACAGGAACATGGGCCAAACCAACTATCCAAGAATGGAATCGTCGAGTGAAAACACTTGACAACCTCCTAGAAGCAGCTTTTCTTGCCACCAGACCTTTCTCCATCAATTAGGAATCTGATGCCTTCACTAAACACATTCCTTAAATTGTAGCCATTTGTTGAGTGTTTTTTTTGGTGTCTAATCCGCATATATATCACCATTGCCCTTGATTTTCTTGACTGTATATCTCTCAAATATCAACATATACAGGTGTGATTTAGTTTACGAAGATTTTTCAATGCCGAGAACCTCTATCAGAGAGTAAAAAGGTCGTCAGGTTCACAATGATGTAAAATTATTGTGGAATATACCGGGCTAGGATTCGAGTTACAGGAACATGGGCGAAACCAACTATCCAAGAATGGAATCGTCGAGCGAAAACACTTGACAACCTCCTAGAAGCAGCTTTTCTTGCCACCAGACCTTTCTCCATCAATTAGGAATCTGATGCCGTCACTAAGCACATTCCTTAAATTGTAGCCATTTGTTGAGTGTTTTTTTTTTTTTTTTGTGTCTAATCCGCATATATATCACCATTGCCCTTGATTTTCTTGACTGTATATCTCTTAAATATCAACATATACAGGTGTGATTTAGTTTACGAAGATTTTTCAATGCCGAGAACCTCTATAAGAGAGTAAAAAGGGCGTAAGGTTCACAATGGTGTAAAATTAATGTGGGATATACCGGGCTAGGATTCGAGTTACAGGAACAAGGGCCAAACCAACCACCCAAGAATGGAATCGTCGAGCGAAAACACTTGACAAGCTCCTAGAAGCAGCTTTTCTTGCCACCAGACCTTTCTCCATCAATTAGGAATCTGATGCCGTCACTAAACACATTTCTTAAATTGTAGCCATTTGTTGAGTGTTTTTTTTGGTGTCTAATCCGCATATATATCACCATTGCCCTTGATTTTCTTGACTGTATACCTCTTAAATGTCAACATATACAGGTGTGATTTAATTTACGAAGATTTTTCAATGCCGAGAACCTCTATAAGAGAGTAAAAAGGGCGTAAGGTTCACAATGGTGTAAAATTAATGTGGGATATACCGGGCTAGGATTCGAGTTACAGGAACAAGGGCCAAACCAACCACCCAAGAATGGAATCGTCGAGCGAAAACACTTGACAAGCTCCTAGAAGCAGCTTTTCTTGCCACCAGACCTTTCTCCATCAATTAGGAATCTGATGCCGTCACTAAACACATTTCTTAAATTGTAGCCATTTGTTGAGTGTTTTTTTTGGTGTCTAATCCGCATATATATCACCATTGCCCTTGATTTTCTTGATTGTATACCTTTTAAATGTCAACATATACACGTGTGATGCAATTTACGAAGATTTTTCAATGCCGAGAACCTCTTTAACAGAGTAAAAAGGGCGTAAGGTTCACAATGGTGTAAAATTATCTGATGCCGTCACTAAACACATTCCTTAAATTGTAGCCATTTGTTTAGTGTTTTTTTTTGTGTCTAATCCGCATATATATCACCATTGCCCTTGATTTTCTTGACTGTATATCTCTTAAATATCAACATATACACGTGTGATTTAGTTTACGAAGATTTTTCAATGCCGAGAACCTCTCTCTGAGAGTAAAAACGGCGTCAGGTTCACAATGATGTAAAATTAATGTGGGATATACCGGGCTAGGATTCGAGTTACAGGAACAAGGGCCAAACCAACCACCAAAGAATGGAATCGTCGGGCGAAAACACTTGACAACCTCCTAGAAGCAGCTTTTCTTGCCACCAGACCTTTCTCTATCAATTAGGAATCTGATGCCGTCACTAAACACATTCCTTAAATTGTAGCCATTTGTTGAGTGTTTTTTTTGGTGTCTAATCCGCATATATATCACCATTGCCTTTGATTTTCTTGACTGTATACCTTTTAAATGTCAACATATACACGTGTGATGCAGTTTACGAAGTTTTTTCAATGCCGAGAACCTCTATCAGAGAGTAAAAAGGGCGTAAGGTTCACAATGGTGTAAAATTAATGTGTGATATACCGGGCTAGGATTCGAGTTACAGGAACAAGGGCCAAACCAACCACCCAAGAATGGAATCGTCGAGCGAAAACACTTGACAACCTCCTAGAAGCAGCTTTTCTTGCCACCAGACCTTTCTCCATCAATTAGGAATCTGATGCCGTCACTAAACACATTCCTTAAATTGTAGCCATTTGTTGAGTGTTTTTTTTGGTGTCTAATCCGCATATATATCACTATTGCCCTTGATTTTCTTGACTGTATATCTTTTAAATGTCAACATATACACGTGTGATGCAATTTACGAAGATTTTTCAATGCTGAGAACCTCTATCAGAGAGTAAAAGAGGCCTAAGGTTCACAATGGTGTAAAATTAATGTGGGATATACCGGGCTAGGATTCTAGTTACAGGAACAAGGGCCAAACCAACCACTCAAGAATGGAATCATCGAGCGAAAACACTTGACAACCTCCTAGAAGCAGCTTTTCTTGCCACCAGACCTTTCTCCATCAATTAGGAATCTGATGCCGTCACTAAACATATTCCTTAAATTGTAGCCACTTGTTGAGTGTTTTTTTTGTGTCTAATCCGCATATATATCACTATTGCCCTTGATTTTCTTGACTGTATATCTTTTAAATGTAAATATATACACGTGTGATGCAATTTACGAAGATTTTTCAATGCCGAGAACCTCTATCAGAGAGTAAAAAGGGCGCAAGGTTCACAATGGTGTAAAATTAATGTGGGATATACCGGGCTAGGATTCTAGTTACAGGAACAAGGGCCAAACCAACCACCCAAGAATGGAATCGTCGAGCGAAAACACTTGACAAGCTCCTAGAAGCATGTTTTCTTGCCACCAGACCTTTCTCCATCAATTAGGAATCTGATGCCGTCACTAAACACATTCCTTAAATTGTAGCCATTTGTTGAGTGTTTTTTTTGTTGTCTAATCCGCATATATATCACCATTGCCCTTGATTTTCTTGACTGTATATCTCTTAAATATCAACATATACACGTGTGATTTAGTTTACGAAGATTTTTCAATGCCGAGAACCTCTATCAGAGAGTAAAAAGGGCGTCAGGTTCACAATGATGTAAAATTAATGTGGAATATACCGGGCTAGGATTCGAGTTACAGGAACATGGGCCAAACCAACTATCCAAGAATGGAATCGTCGAGCGAAAACACTTGACAACCTCCTAGAAGCAGCTTTTCTTGCCACCAGACCTTTCTCCATCAATTAGGAATCTGATGCCGTCACTAAACACATTCCTTAAATTGTAGCCATTTGTTGAGTGTTTTTTTTTTGTGTCTAATCCGCATATATATCACCATTGCCCTTGATTTTCTTGACTGTATATCTCTTAAATATCAACATATACAGGTGTGATTTAGTTTACGAAGATTTTTCTATGCCGAGAACCTCTATCAGAGAGTAAAAAGGGCGTAAGGTTCACAATGGTGTAAAATTAATGTGGGATATACCGGGCTAGGATTCAGTTACAGGAACAAGGGCCAAACCAACCACCCAAGAATGGAATCGTCGAGCGAATACACTTGACAAGCTCCTAGAAGCAGCTTTTCTTGCCACCAGACCTTTCTTCATCAATTAGGAATCTGATGTCGTCACTAAACACATTCCTTAAATTGTAGCCATTTGTTGAGTGTTTTTTTTGGTGTCTAATCCGCATATATATCACCATTGCCCTTGATTTTCTTGAATGTATATCTTTTAAATGTCAACATATACACGTGTGATGCAATTTACAAAGATTTTTCAATGCCGAGAACCTCTATAAGAGAGTAAAAAGGGCGTAAGGTTCACAATGGTGTAAAATTATCTGATATCGTCACTAAACACATTCCTTAAATTGTAGCCATTTGTTTAGTGTTTTTTTTTGTGTCTAATCCGCATATATATCACCATTGCCCTTGATTTTCTTGACTGTATATCTCTTAAATATCAACATATACACGTGTGATTTAGTTTACGAAGATTTTTCAATGCCGAGAACCTCTATCAGAGAGTAAAAACGGCGTCAGGCTCACAATGATGTAAAATTAATGTGGGATATACCGGGCTAGGATTCGAGTTACAGGAACAAGGGCCAAACCAACCACCCAAGAATGGAATTGTCGAGCGAAAACACTTGACAACCTCCTAGAAGCAGCTTTTCTTGCCACCAGACCTTTCTCCATCAATTAGGAATCTGATGCCGTCACTAAACACATTCCTTAAATTGTAGCCATTTGTTGAGTGTTTTTTTTGGTGTCTAATCCGTATATATATCACCATTGCCCTTGATTTTCTTGACTGTATATCTTTTAAATGTCAACATATACACGTGTGATGCAGTTTACGAAGATTTTTCAATGCCGAGAACCTCTATTAGAGAGTAAAAAGGGCGTAAGGTTCACAATGGTGTAAAATTAATGTGGGATATACCGGGCTAGGATTCGAGTTACAGGAACAAGGGCCAAACCAACCACCCAAGAATGGAATCGTCGAGCGAAAACACTTGACAAGCTCCTAGAAGCAGCTTTTCTTGCCACCAGACCTTTCTCCATCAATTAGGAATCTGATGCCGTCACTAAACACATTCCTTAAATTGTAGCCATTTGTTGAGTGTTTTTTTTGGTGTTTAATCCGCATATATATCACCATTGCCCTTGATTTTCTTGACTGTATATCTTTTAAATGTCAACATATACACGTGTGATGCAATTTACGAAGATTTTTCAATGCCGAGAACCTCTATCAGAGAGTAAAAAGGGCGTCAGGTTCACAATGGTGTAAAATTAATGTGGGATATACCGGGGCTAGGATTCTAGTTACAGGAACAAGGGCCAAACCGACCACCCAAGAATGGAATCGTCGAGCGAAAACACTTGACAACCTCCTAGAAGCAGCTTTTCTTGCCACCAGACCTTTCTCTATCAATTAGGAATCTGATGCCATCACTAAACACATTCCTTAAATTGTAGCCATTTGTTGAGTGTTTTTTTTTTGTGTCTAATCCGCATATATATCACCATTGCCCTTGATTTTCTTGACTGTATATCTCTTAAATATCAACATATACAGGTGTGATTTAGTTTACGAAGATTTTTCAATGCCGAGAACCTCTATCAGAGAGTAAAAAGGGCGTAAGGTTCACAATGGTGTAAAATTAATGTGGGATATACCGGGCTAGGATTCAGTTACAGGAACAAGGGCCAAACCAACCACCCAATAATGGAATCGTCAAGCGAAAACACTTGACAAGCTCCTAGAAGCAGCTTTTCTTGCCACCAGACCTTTCTCCATCAATTAGGAATCTGATGCCGTCACTAAACACATTCCTTAAATTGTAGCCATTTGTTGAGTGTTTTTTTTGGTGTCTAATCCGCATATATATCACCATTGCCCTTGACTTTCTTGAATGTATATCTTTTAAATGTCAACATATACACGTGTGATGCAATTTACGAAGATTTTTCAATGCCGAGAACCTCTATAAGAGAGTAAAGAGGGCGTAAGGTTCACAATGGTGTAAAATTATCTGATGTCGTCACTAAACACATTTCTTAAATTGTAGCCATTTGTTTAGTGTTTTTTTTTGTGTCTAATCCGCATATATATCACCATTGCCCTTGATTTTCTTGACTGTATATCTCTTAAATATCAACATATACACGTGTGATTTAGTTTACGAAGATTTTTCAATGCCGAGAACCTCTATCAGAAAGTAAAAACGGCGTCAGGCTCACAATGATGTAAAATTAATGTGGGATATACCGGGCTAGGATTCGAGTTACAGGAACAAGGGCCAAACCAACCACCCAAGAATGGAATCGTCGAGCGAAAACACTTGACAACCTCCTAGAAGCAGCTTTTCTTGCCACCAGACCTTTCTCCATCAATTAGGAATCTGATGCCGTCACTAAACACATTCCTTAAATTGTAGCCATTTGTTGAGTGTTTTTTTTGGTGTCTAATCCAAATATATATCACCATTGCCCTTGATTTTCTTGACTGTATATCTTTTATATGTCAACATATACACGTGTGATGCAGTTTACGAAGATTTTTCAATGCCGAGAACCTCTATCAGAGAGTAAAAAGGGCGTAAGGTTCACAATGGTGTAAAATTAATGTGGGATATAACGGGCTAGGATTCGAGTTACAGGAACAAGGGCCAAACCAACCACCCAAGAATGGAATCGTCGAGCGAAAACACTTGACAAGCTCCTAGAAGCAGCTTTTCTTGCCACCAGACCTTTCTCCATCAATTAGGAATCTGATGCCGTCACTAAACACATTCCTTAAATTGTAGCCATTTGTTGAGTGTTTTTTTTTGGTGTCTAATCCGCATATATATCACCATTGCCCTTGATTTTCTTGACTGTATATCTTTTAAATGTCAACATATACACGTGTGATGCAATTTACGAAGATTTTTCAATGCCGAGAACCTCTATCAGAGAGTAAAAAGGGCGTAAGGTTCACAATGGTATAAAATTAATGTGGGATATATCGGGTTAGGATTCTAGTTACAGGAACAAGGGCCAAACCAACCACCCAAGAATGGAATCGTCGAGGGAAAACACTTGACAACCTCCTAGAAGCAGCTTTTCTTGCCACCAGACCTTTCTCCATCAATTAGGAATCTGATGCCGTCACTAAACACATTCCTTAAATTGTAGCCATTTGTTGAGTGTTTTTTTTTGTGTCTAATCCGCATATTTATCACCATTGCCCTTGATTTTCTTGACTGTATATCTCTTAAATATTAACATATACAGGTGTGATTTAGTTTACGAAGATTTTTCAATGCCGAGAACCTCTATCAGAGAGTAAAAAGGGCGTAAGGTTCACAATGGTGTAAAATTAATGTGGTATATACCGGGCTAGGATTCGAGTTACAGGAACAAGGGCCAAACCAACCACCCAAGAATGGAATCGTCGAGCGAAAACACTTGACAAGCTCCTAGAAGCAGCTTTTCTTGCCACCAGACCTTTCTCCATCAATTAGGAATCTGATGCCGTCACTAAACACATTCCTTAAATTGTAGCCATTTGTTGAGTGTCTTTTTTTGTGTCTAATCCGCATATATATCACCATTGCCCTTGATTTTCTTGACTGTATATCTTTTAAATGTCAATATATACACGTGTGATGCAATTTACGAAGATTTTCCAATGCCGAGAACCTCTATCAGAGAGTAAAAAGGGCGTCAGGTTCACAATGATGTAAAATTAATGTGGGATATACCGGGCTAGGATTCGAGTTACAGGAACATGGGCCAAACCAACTATCCAAGAACGGAATCGTCGAGCGAAAACACTTGACAACCTCCTAGAAGCATTGCCGCCAGACCTTTCTCCATCAATTAGGAATCTGATGCCGTCACTAAACACATTCCTTAAATTGTAGCCATTTGTTGAGTGTTTTTTTTTGTGTCTAATCCGCATATATATCACCATTGCCCTTGAATTTCTTGACTGTATATCTCTTAAATATCAACATATACACGTGTGATTTAGTTTACGAAGATTTTTCTATGCCGAGAACCTCTATCAGAGAGTAAAAAGGGCGTCAGGTTCACAATTATGTAAAATTAATGTGGGATATACCGGGCTAAGATTCGAGTTACAGGAACATGGGCCAAACCAACTGTCCAAGAATGGAATCGTCGAGCGAAAACACTTGACAACCTCCTAGAAGCAGCTTTTCTTACCACCAGACCTTTCTCCATCAATTAGGAATCTGATGCCGTCACTAAACACATTCCTTAAATTGTAGCCATTTGTTGAGTGTGTTTTTTGTTGTCTAATCCGCATATATATTACCATTGCCCTTGATTTTCTTGACTGTATATCTCTTAAATATCAACATATACACGTGTGATTTAGTTACGAAGATTTTTCAATGCCGAGAACCTCTATCAGAGAATAAAAAGGGCGTCAGGTTCACAATGATGTAAAATTAATGTGGGATATACCGGGATAGGATTCGAGTTACAGGAACATGGGCCAAACCAACTATCCAAGAATGGAATCGTCGAGCGAAAACACTTGACAACCTCCTAGAAGAAGTTTTTTTTGCCACAAGACCTTTCTCCATCAATTAGGAATCTGATGCCGTCACTAAACATATTCCTTAAATTGTAGCCATTTGTTGAGTGTTTTTTTGGTGTCTAATCCGCATATATATCACAATTGCCCTTGATTTTCTTGACTGTATATCTTTTAAATGTCAACATATACACGTGTGATGCAGTTTACGAAGATTTTTCAATGCCGAGAACCTCTATCACAGAGTAAAAAGGGCGTAAGGTTCACAATGGTGTAAAATTAATGTGGGATATACCGGGCTAGGATTCGAGTTACAGGAACAAGGGCCAAACCAACCACCCAAGAATGGAATCATCGAGCGAAAACACTTGACAAGCTCCTAGAAGCAGCTTTTCTTGCCACCAGACCTTTCTCCATCAATTAGGAATCTGATGCCGTCACTAAACACATTCCTTAAATTGTAGCCATTTGTTGAGTGTTTTTTTTGGTGTCTAATCCGCATATATATCACCATTGCCCTTGATTTTCTTGACTGTATATCTCTTAAATATCAACATATACAGGTGTGATTTAGTTTACGAAGATTTTTCAATGCCGAGAACCTCTATCAGAGAGTAAAAAGGGCGTCAGGTTCACAATGATGTAAAATTAATGTGGAATATACCGGGCTAGGATTCGAGTTACAGGAATATGGGCCAAAGCAACTATCCAAGAATGGAATCGTCGAGCGAAAACACTTAACAACCTCCTAGAAGCAGCTTTTCTTGCCACCAGACCTTTCTCCATCAATTAGGAATCTGATGCCGTCACTAAACACATTCCTTAAATTGTAGCCATTTGTTGAGTGTTTTTTTTTGTGTCTAATCCGCATATATATCACCATTGCCCTTGATTTTCTAGACTGTATATCTCTTAAATATCAACATATACATGTGTGATTTAGTTTACAAAGATTTTTCAATGCCGAGAACCTCTATAAGAGAGTAAAAAGGGCGTAAGGTTCACAATGGTGTAAAATTATCTGATGTCGTCACTAAACACATTTCTTAAATTGTAGCCATTTGTTTAGTGTTTTTTTTGTGTCTAATCCGCATATATATCACCATTGCCCTAGATTTTCTTGACTGTATATCTCTTAAATATCAACATATACACCTGTGATTTAGTTTACGAAGATTTTTCAATGCCGAGAACCTCTATCAGAAAGTAAAAACGGCGTCAGGCTCACAATGATGTAAAATTAATGTGGGATATACCGGGCTAGGATTCGAGTTACAGGAACAAGGGCCAAACCAACCACCCAAGAATGAAATCCTCGAGCGAAAACACTTGACAACCTCCTAGAAGCAGCTTTTCTTGCCACCAGACCTTTCTCCATCAATTAGGAATCTGATGCCGTCACTAAACACATTCCTTAAATTGTAGCCATTTGTTGAGTGTTTTTTTTGGTGTCTAATCCGCATATATATCACCATTGCCCTTGATTTTCTTGACTGTATATCTCTTAAATATCAACATATACAGGTGTGATTTAGTTTACGAAGATTTTTCAATGCCGAGAACCTCTATCAGAGAGTAAAAAGGGCGTCAGGTTCACAATGATGTAAAATTAATGTGGGATATACCGGGATAGGATTCGAGTTACAGGAACATGGGCCAAACCAACTATCCAAGAATGGAATCGTCGAGCGAAAACACTTGACAACCTCCTAGAAGAAGTTTTTTTTGCCACAAGACCTTTCTCCATCAATTAGGAATCTGATGCCGTCACTAAACACATTCCTTAAATTGTAGCCATTTGTTGAGTGTTTTTTTGGTGTCTAATCCGCATATATATCACAATTGCCCTTGATTTTCTTGACTGTATATCTTTTAAATGTCAACATATACACGTGTGATGCAGTTTACGAAGATTTTTCAATGCCGAGAACCTCTATCACAGAGTAAAAAGGGCGTAAGGTTCACAATGGTGTAAAATTAATGTGGGATATACCGGGCTAGGATTCGAGTTACAGGAACAAGGGCCAAACCAACCACCCAAGAATGGAATCATCGAGCGAAAACACTTGACAAGCTCCTAGAAGCAGCTTTTCTTGCCACCAGACCTTTCTCCATCAATTAGGAATCTGATGCCGTCACTAAACACATTCCTTAAATTGTAGCCATTTGTTGAGTGTTTTTTTTGGTGTCTAATCCGCATATATATCACCATTGCCCTTGATTTTCTTGACTGTATATCTCTTAAATATCAACATATACAGGTGTGATTTAGTTTACGAAGATTTTTCAATGCCGAGAACCTCTATCAGAGAGTAAAAAGGGCGTCAGGTTCACAATGATGTAAAATTAATGTGGAATATACCGGGCTAGGATTCGAGTTACAGGAATATGGGCCAAAGCAACTATCCAAGAATGGAATCGTCGAGCGAAAACACTTAACAACCTCCTGGAAGCAGCTTTTCTTGCCACCAGACCTTTCTCCATCAATTAGGAATCTGATGCCGTCACTAAACACATTCCTTAAATTGTAGCCATTTGTTGAGTGTTTTTTTTTGTGTCTAATCCGCATATATATCACCATTGCCCTTGATTTTCTAGACTGTATATCTCTTAAATATCAACATATACATGTGTGATTTAGTTTACAAAGATTTTTCAATGCCGAGAACCTCTATAAGAGAGTAAAAAGGGCGTAAGGTTCACAATGGTGTAAAATTATCTGATGTCGTCACTAAACACATTTCTTAAATTGTAGCCATTTGTTTAGTGTTTTTTTTGTGTCTAATCCGCATATATATCACCATTGCCCTAGATTTTCTTGACTGTATATCTCTTAAATATCAACATATACACCTGTGATTTAGTTTACGAAGATTTTTCAATGCCGAGAACCTCTATCAGAAAGTAAAAACGGCGTCAGGCTCACAATGATGTAAAATTAATGTGGGATATACCGGGCTAGGATTCGAGTTACAGGAACAAGGGCCAAACCAACCACCCAAGAATAAAATCCTCGAGCGAAAACACTTGACAACCTCCTAGAAGCAGCTTTTCTTGCCACCAGACCTTTCTCCATCAATTAGGAATCTGATGCCGTCACTAAACACATTCCTTAAATTGTAGCCATTTGTTGAGTGTTTTTTTTGGTGTCTAATCCGCATATATATCACCATTGCCCTTGATTTTCTTGACTGTATATCTTTTAAATGTCAACATATACACGTGTGATGCAGTTTACGAAGATTTTTCAATGCCGAGAACCTGTATCAGAGAGTAAAAAGGGCGTAAGGTTCACAATGGTGTAAAATTAATGTGGGATATAACGGGCTAGGATTCGAGTTACACGAACAAGGGCCAAACCAACCACCCAAGAATGGAATCGTCGAGCGAAAACACTTGACAAGCTCCTAAAAGCAGCTTTTCTTGCCACCAGACCTTTCTCCATCAATTAGGAATCTGATGCCGTCACTAAACACATTCCTTAAATTGTAGCCATTTGTTGAGTGTTTTTTTTTGGTGTCTAATCCGCATATATATCACCATTGCCCTTGATTTTCTTGACTGTATATCTTTTAAATGTCAACATATACACGTGTGATGCAATTTACGAAGATTTTTCAATGCCGAGAACCTCTATCAGAGAGTAAAAAGGGCGTAAGGTTCACAATGGTGTAAAATTAATGTGGGATATACCGGGTTAGGATTCTAGTTACAGGAACAAGGGCCAAACCAACCACCCAAGAATGGAATCGTCGAGCGAAAACACTTGACAACCTCCTAGAAGCAGCTTTTCTTGCCACCAGACCTTTCTCCATCAATTAGGAATCTGATGCCGTCACTAAACACATTCCTTAAATTGTAGCCATTTGTTGAGTGTTTTTTTTGTGTCTAATCCGCATATTTATCACCATTGCCCTTGATTTTCTTGACTGTATATCTCTTAAATATCAACATATACAGGTGTGATTTAGTTTACGAAGATTTTTCAATGCCGAGAACCTCTATCAGAGAGTAAAAAGGGCGTAAGGTTCACAATGGTGTAAAATTAATGTGGGATATACCGGGCTAGGATTCGAGTTACAGGAACAAGGGCCAAACCAACCACCCAAGAATGGAATCGTCGAGCGAAAACACTTGACAAGCTCCTAGAAGCAGCTTTTCTTGCCACCAGACCTTTCTCCATCAATTAGGAATCTGATGCCGTCACTAAACACATTCCTTAAATTGTAGCCATTTGTTGAGTGTTTTTTTTGGTGTCTAATCCGCATATATATCACCATTGCCCTTGATTTTCTTGACTGTATATCTTTTAAATGTCAACATATACACGTGTGATGCAATTTACGAAGATTTTTCAATGCCGAGAACCTCTATCAGAGAGTAAAAAGGGCGTCAGGTTCACAATGATGTAAAATTAATGTGGGATATACCGGGCTAGGATTCGAGTTACAGGAACATGGGCCAAACCAACTATCCAAGAATGGAATCGTCGAGCGAAAACACTTGACAACCTCCTAGAAGCATTGCCGCCAGACCTTTCTTCATCAATTAGGAATCTGATGCCGTCACTAAACACATTCCTTAAATTGTAGCCATTTGTTGAGTGTTTTTTTTGTGTCTAATCCGCATATATATCACCATTGCCCTTGAATTTCTTGACTGTATATCTCTTAAATATCAACATATACACGTGTGATTTAGTTTACGAAGATTTTTCTATGCCGAGAACCTCTATCAGAGAGTAAAAAGGGCGTCAGGTTCACAATTATGTAAAATTAATGTGGGATATATCGGGCTAAGATTCGAGTTACAGGAACATGGGCCAAACCAACTGTCCAAGAATGGAATCGTCGAGCGAAAACACTTGACAACCTCCTAGAAGCAGCTTTTCTTACCACCAGACCTTTCT
>JARYGA010032742.1:0-26334 GCA_030545235.1 Helianthus tuberosus
AAGGGGACACACCAAAAGTCGAAGCCGTCATCTCTTTGCTGAACGGAAGTTCTGACCTAAGCTCTCACGGACCTCGCATTTTAACCCCTTTTACAGATATCATCTGTGGTATACTCACCTGTAAGACTGAATATTGGGATTTGGATACGAGAGTATATTCAAGAGGTGGGACACATGAATGAGTTTAAGTCTCTAAAACACTAAATCCGTATCCTGAACAGATTGAAATGTGTGTGAGAATTTAAGTGGATCAGTATATCGACAATCTAAGTGAATTGTTTAATTCTGAGTATGTAATCAAAAGCTTAACGGTACTTGTGACTTTTCGAATAGCTGATATGATTCCCTAACACGTTCACCAAAAATATGTTTGTAAATAGTTTACTTTTACTGCATTTTATTTCTGTAATTCATTTCTAGTTTAGAAACTTTATTAAAAATCCAAAAAGATTTTACATTTATGCTTTATTTTCCGACAAACCAAAGTGGAAAGCTGATCTTCAGATTCGCAATTTGAAGCAGATGCAGGAAGTTTCTGAGCTGGAAGATGAGTCGTGAGCTTAATATGTTAAACTTGAGAAAATTGAAAAGTCAAAACAAGTTCATTAATTTGAAACTTGTAACTTTCAGAAAATTGTTTGAACTAGTTTGTACAAAATGTCAGTGTGATTTGTTTCAGGTCAACCAAGGTCATTAAGTTGGACTTGGTAGACAAATTGAGTAATCAGGGTCATTAATTTGGACCTGGATACTTAAGTGGATTTCTAAATTCTGACAAAACCAACAAATGAAGTCAAATGGTAAGTTTAGATTGAAACTGTTATGATCATAAATCTTATATTTAGGTAGAGATTGTGCAGGTAACAGGTTTGTTAGTTTGAAAGCAGCAAAGCAGAATCCCAGCTAACTGATAGGGGGAGTCTGAAGACTTAAAAGTCAGAAACAGTTCCTGAATCTACATTCAAGGGGGAGTTTGAAGGTTGTTAAAGATTCAGATTCTTTAATTCACGCTAGCTGCTGATAGAAGAAAAGAAGAGTTGAAGGAAGCAATCATTGTTAGATAAACTGGAAAGAGATTAAGACTGAAGACTCGACGCCGAAGACTTCTTCAACATCCAAGGGGGAGTCTGTTGGTGTACAAATGTCTTTTAACTTTGTCTTTATCGAGTCTTATGTCTAGATGGATAAACTAGTGCTCAGCAGGTTAGAAATTAGGGTTTTATGTGTGTTTGTGTGTAATTTCGTTTGAAAGTGTCAATGACCAGTTCAAGCGAAATTAACATTGTAATTCCGCTTGAAATGGGCAGTGGCAGCTTCAAACGGAATTAGCACAACTATATATACCTGAGCCTAGTGTGTCATTTGATACGGAATTACTTTGAGATTTCAGAGCCGAGGTGCTGACCGTTTGTCATTTGATCTGTAAAAAGCTTTGAAATCGGTAATAAAAGGATAATTAAGAAGGATCAAGTTGTTTTAACGTTAATTTCACTGATTCCGCCTTGGTTATTGATGTCTAACTCTTCTGATTGACTCTTTAGGGTCACACGTCAATCCAACAACCTTGAAAAGTGTTTCGTGTCTTTTTGTTTGTAAAAATGTTCGTTTTCCTGGATCTGGGCGTTTCGTGTATGAAATGAAAACATGTTGTGAAAACTTTTTCGTGAGAGCCCTAATGATTGTAGTCAAGACTCGAGAAGGATGTCACACCCCGAAATTATCAGAGCTGGCATGACTGGACTGGTATCTTCATTGCACAACGGAAGCAAATAAGCTAAGACTTTTAGAAAACGAACGCCCACTAAGTTCTCGACTCCACATGGTTCTCCTATTCCAACTGTGCCATAGTTTCTGAAATGCAACCTGAGAAAGAAACATGCGAAAAATCAACATAAAGTTGAGCGAGTTCATAGTTTGTTTGTAAAAGATTTGAAATAAATCTTTTGAATAACCGGTTTGTGAAATATTATTGAGAAAACGAATTTAGAAATCATTTTCTTGCCAAGTTATATGGAAACTTTGTATTTGTAACGCATTATGTTCGTAAAACCATGTATTTGTAAACTCTCGTATTTGTAATGTTCGTATAACCGTCAATGCCCACCCTGACTTTGACTCCATGCCCGCATAATCCTATGCTTTGAATTTGTATAAAACATGGTATGTAATTTGTAAAACCCCGGTATGAAAGCAACAAGGAAAAAGAGATCACCAATGGTTTGCAAGGCCAATGGTATGTGTGAAATAGTGCAGGAAAACTCAAACCTAGCAAATTTGTATCGGGCTTCCGGCTGGAAGACATAGTCACCACTATGGGCCTCCCTGGTCCTCATGGGTCTGGGCTCGCTACACCCAAATAGATCTATCACTCATGTCCCTCGGTCCTACGATGAGGATTAATGGCCTTAAGTGTTGTGCCCACCCTTCACATGATCTAGTAGTTAACCCTCCTTAAGCTAATCATACCATGTATAAAATGTCTGTAATCCTTTTGTAACATGTATTTTACCCCAGTCTCTCAGACCAACTCCCCCGTCTCTCAGACTGAATTACCCAGCTAGTCTCTCAGACTAACTCCCCAGTCTCTCATACCAACTCCCCAGTCTCTATATTAACACCAGACGATCCCATCCCTAGTCATGAAAATCATTCACTTTTCGATAATACGCATTTGTTTTGTAAAAACCGGTCTATTTAGTATGAACCATTCGTAAACCGTTTGAGTTCCTCGAAATCCACTCGTAATATGATTTAGAAATATGAGTTTTCGTTCGTTGAAAAACTTTGTATGTTCTTGCAATACGTGCTTTGTCTAAAATATGCAGTCTTTGTTAGTCGAAAACTTTGTGTGTTTCTGCAAAACGTGCATATCTTTCCACCCCGAAAACATTTATAAAAATGTAAAACCGTAAAAAAAAAATGGGGTTATGAACTCACCTGAATATTCCTGTGCAAAGCTAGCTAATTACGACTTCGTGATGTCGTTTCCAAGACGAGACTCGCTAGCGTGCATTCTACAATATTCCTAACACGGAGTATCTTATAAGTTTCTAAATAAAAGCGGTAACTAAACTACGTATTACCGAGCTCTACCGAATCGTTAACCGAACGATTCGACGATAAGTTGTTAACTTGAAAGAAACGAAGAACTTATACTCGTTTAGTTTCGCTTAATGTCGTTAATAGTTTACTAAGTCGAGAAAGCACTTAGTTTCAAGAAATTAGAATATATAGATATTTATACAAAAATAGAAATATATTGTTAGGATAGTGTTCGTCTCGTGAAGTCGTACGTGTATGTAACGAATGTTTTATGAAAAGATTATATAATAAACTCGTAATATATATCGTATGCCGTTGAGGCGTTTGAAATAAATATAAAAGTTATATTTATTTTATAAAAATTTCATCGAGTCGATGCATGTTTAAAATAAATATATACTATATTTATTTTATAAAAGAATCGTCGAAAATGATTTTCAAATCGCCGTAGTCGTGATGTTGTAAAGTGTCGTCGTAAGAAATACTATATTTGTATTTGTTTTTATAAAAGATTATTCGAATCTGATAGCTTTGTTGTATATTACGGATTTTCTCAAAAAACGGGCAGAGTTTCCTCTGTTTTTTGACGCCCCCGACAACACAAGTTGTCGGCATTTTATCAAAATTCAACAATATAATCAATATCAATATGTATAATTTTTGTAAAAACGACAAAATGTAAATTAAACACTAATCTGAATCAGTTCGAGCTCGTTCACAAAATTAATAAAAATATATAAATTCAAGTTAATCTCGCCGTTAATCTTTACCATCTCGCGTGTCGTCTCGCGGAAAGAGTTGACTGAGTTGACCCACTGAGTTGACTCGGTTTACCGAGTTGGACCGAGTCGAGCCAAAACCCGAAACTGAAACTACACATATTTTTCTCTTGTAAACCGAACATGATTTGCCTCGAAACTGAGTGAACCAAGTGAACTGAGTCGAAACAAATACCTGAACCGGAATGCATCTGATGTCGACCTTGACCGAACCCAACGTCAATCTGACCTGGAACCCGAAGCAAAACTGAGAAATATGATCACCATCACCACTGTCGCTAGCACCGTCGGCCGCCACCGCCGCCGGAAGGTCACCGGCACCGGCCGACAATCACCATTGTCGGCTGCCGTGTCTTTCACCACCACCATCCTCGATCATCATCACTCCTGGAACAAAGGTTAATCCAACCGGAAGAACTGTGGCCTACAAAATCTGAGAAAAAGAAATGGGTCTAGAGGGTTTACCGGGAGTTTACCGGAGATGAAACAGAGACCGTCACGGCCACCACTGCCGCTGCCGTGAGTAGTGGTGTCGCTCCGTTTCCAACGCCCTCTTTCTCCTCTCGATCTCTCTCATACTTCTCTCTCTCTCCGTTTCCCTGTCGGGTCGCCGCCGCCGCCATGATGGCGGTGTCGTTACTGTTCAATCGAGTGGGGTGGGGGTGGGTTGTAAAGGGGTGGTCGGAGCTCTCGTCGCCGGCGTTAGGCGCCGCCACCAACCGTGGTGGCTGGCTGAACATCATAGAGAGGAAGGGAGTGGATTTGAGTTGGAGGTTTATGGGTTTTCTTGAGAAAAGAATGAAAGAGAAGATAAGATTCTTGTTCATATGTGTGTGTGATTTAGTCTGATGTATATCAGATGTACAGATCGAGAGAAAGAGTTGCATTGCAAATGGATTTGTGTGGGTATGGGTATTATATAGAGGTTTTAGAGATCTTGCTGAGATTTTACAGGATTTGTAAATCTAGTGTAGATTTCATAAATCTTATATAGATTTTATAGAGATTTGCAAGATCCTGATAAGATTTTAAGGAAAGACCTAGTATTTTATGTGCAGGTTTAGGTTTGTGGGTGTTGGGCTTGGGCCCAAGGCCCACAAGCTCAATCCCCGTGTTTAAGCGGCCCGTAATTCCTACAAGTCCCGTTAACAGACTCGTGCTCCGTAAAATTTAATGACGTATATTTATATAGCCGAAATCCTGTAAAATGTATGCCAGTAGCCGGTTGTCGTGTTCGTTCGTCAATTACGGTGAAAATCGCGTAAAACCGTGTTGTCGCTTTAATTCGTTTTCTAATCTGGTTTCGACCGTAGTTACTAAAATTTCATTACGAAGATAAATATAGCGTAAGATGTAAGTTCTGAAGGTGACAGGCGTCTCCATCGCTTCCGGTTTGTTGCCGATGCGTTTCCTACCGTCGGGTTTTCAGTTCACGTTTGCCTTTGTGTCGCACGGAAGCCCAATAAATTCACAAAATTAATTTCATAAACATAAAATATTTGTGTAACATCCATACTTGTCGGCGTTGTCAGTATTTTGTACGGCATCAGTTCGTTGTCGCTTGATATTCAGCAGATTTCCCGTAAATCACCATATGCGCACTGTATAATCAAATAAATGTCCCTGGGCACTCCAAAGGCCTAATTAAGTTAATTTGCATTGTAAACACTATTTATTATTGCGTTATTCACAGTTAATCACGTAATTAAGAGCCGTAAATCCCCGGTTGTCATAAAGGAATCCTAGTTCGCTACAATCGAAGATCTGATACCAAGCTGTCACACCCTGACTTTTACGGAAGCGTGATTATGGTGTGACTTTCTTAATATCATTGCATTCAATCATAACAACAACTATATGATAAAAACCATAGATGGTCATCCATTAAATTAAGTTGAAAACATTACAACATCATTGTTTGAAACATAGACTCCAAGTTTAAGTTTTACAAACCAAACGAATTGTTTAGAGTTCCAGAAGGACTCATCAAAAGACTCTAAATAAAACCAGGCTTCAATAGATGTGTCTCGTCCAGGAATAAGACACACTACCCAAACCCTAAGACAACGGATGACATCATTTATCCTTAACGCAGCTTGAAACATCCAACGCCCGCCAGATTCACTATTAATTCCCTTAAATACATGTATTTTGAAAACATCAACAAAATTTGAACGAGTTCATTTGTTTGTTTGTGTGTATGAATAAACCTTTGATATCATTGTATGTATGTATGTATGTATGTATGTATGTATGTATGTTTTGTAAATCCCGATATGAAAGCAGAACAAGGAAACAAATCGATTAATGGTTTGCAAGGCCATTAACATGCGTGCAATGGAGTAGGAAGGCTCAAACCTTGTATTTTGTGTTTGTGTAAGAAAATATATATTTCTTAAAAATGATATATCTTCTAAAATTATATTTTCATTCTTGCCAAAAGTGATATATTTTCCTTTGTCAAAATATGATATATTCTTGTAGTAATTGTAAATATCATATTTTTGTTTCCTTGATGTCCAAAATATTATTTACCAAAAATATACTTGCGAATAAATTTCCGGAACATTCTTGTGAGTTATATTCCTTGGTTTGGTTCCACCAATATTTGGTGTATGACTTGTATATTTATTCCTTTGAATTTTGGTAATATTTTGGATTGTAATTCTTGGTATTTTGATGTGTTATATTATTTCAAGCCCTAAAATAATATAACTAATACACAAAATATACAAATAATCACACACATGGTGTCTTCTAAGTATATATTTCCTAAATACATATTTAGTCACTTTTATTTATAAAAACCCAACCTCCAATATTTACATTTTTGTAACAAAATCTATGGCAAAGCTTTGGTAATAATTTATGGTTTGAAATACACTTGTAAGTGTAGGTTAGCAAATATTTTTCTAAGTGTTTGGATTTTTAGAAAATTTTGCCATAGTTTCCCCTAAAAATGGAGGTTTCCATGCTTTCAAGCATATCATTTTCTTTTGTAAAAATCATCACAATCAACAATAAACAACCTTTACTTACCAATCTTGCCAAATCAAGCATAATCTAACTACTTCATGAACTTGAATATTTGTAAAAATTTGTAGGATCTTACTAGTGTTATTAGTAAGCCTTGTTATCCTTTAAAGTGTGATTAGTTCTTTAAAAACTTCATTTTTAAAGAATATAGATGTTTACAACTTCAAATCATGTTTTTTTTTAAATACTTCTTTATGCATTCTTCATGTCACACAAGTGTTCCTACACTTGTTTAACCATCAAAAAAGGATTTGTTTATGTAATAACCAAGATTAAATGAAACTCATATTTTTAACTTGGTTTCTTTGAAAAATCATTCATAAATCTTTAGATCTACAAGTGTTACTACTCACTTTGATCATTATTTTTCAAGAAAATCTTTTATTCATTCAAGTTCATGATTCATGTGTGGATTATCCATCATCCTACCATATTTCTACTTTATCATCTTACTAGATTATGTTTTTAATCATGATCTAGCAAGATCATATGATGATCTATATCACATACATGGACAAACAACATTCAACAAGCAAATCATCACATAAACAACTTAGTTTCATCATTAAACAAGCTTATGTTCATGTTTACTTCTTATGTATCTTAGTGTTCTTGATTATTAACATTATGTTTCTTCTTTTAACCACTTAAAATAGAAGTAAACTAGCAAGATCAAGACTCTTACCACTAGCACAAGGCTAGGGATGATCAAGTGTAGAAAACAAGTGGATAAAAGCAAACAAGAGAGGTCCTTGATCTTCCACAAGCTCCTAGCTTCTTTGTATGATCTCTAGCACCTTTATGAGTATGTAGAATATATCAGGATGGATGAATGAAGGTGGTTATAGGTGGGGTTGAGGTCGGCTGAGAGCTCCAAGGGGGAAGGGAGTGAAAGTGTTTGAAGTGGTGAAGATGGAAATGAAGTTATGCACTTAGGTGTTAACTTATAATCCATGTAGAGGCCTTAACTCTTGTGTAATATGTTCTAAATATGCCAACAAGATCTAATTTAATTTTGAGATAAAATCTTGGGGTATGGAGGAGGGCATGGGCCGATTTCTAGATGGGGGGGGGGGGGTAGTAGGATAGGTTTTAACCATACTAGTTACATTATGGTTAAAAATCAAGTGTTAGTTAGTTATGTTAGTTTCATGATATTTATAGGGTGTTATGATGTTTGGGGACCATAACTAGCTTGGAAATGTTAAAACAGTGCTTCTAGTGTAAATTTGGTGTTTCGGGTAGTGTCCGGTTGTTCGGTTGGTTACTGGTTCGTTAAGGTGCTAAACTCTGCAGTTTAGTGTGCTTTATGTACCTTTTGTGACACTTTTGATTCCCGACACTTAGGAAAGCATTCATGACCATTTAACCACATTTCTGCACAAATTTAGATTGTTAAAATGCTGATTATTGCTGAATTCAGCACTTTAGGTGAGTTTTAGGGACTTTCCGGCACTTAAACTATCACTTAGAAGGGCAGTTTTGTGATCCTTACTTTCGTACACACTATACTAGTGTAATACTTGGTTTCTGGCTTATTGTGTGTCTCAATGCACTGTGTGTCTATGTGCTGAGTTCTGTCAGCATTTTCCTGACATATCAGATAACTGTGCTAACTGTACTTAATACATCATTTAAGGAAATAAAGCTTTCATGCAATATTGGTATTACATTAAACAATGTATGATGCACATGTTTGTATATGGCAGTAATCAGAAAGCAGTTAATTGCCATTCAGCACAGTCGTTAAGCACTAATCATGGTTAACTAATTGTACGGATACCTGAATTTTTGACAGTTATCACACGCATCCACCAGATCCTCGCCGCAGCGGCGTAACTCGACAATGTTTTCTGCGCTCATAGGTGGGAATGGTGCAGGTTCAGGATCAAACTGGGGAAAATAAACATTGGGGTTATTCATGAAATTCTGAAAGTGCCAGTCGCTCATCCACTACTCTTCTAACTGGCCTGTAACAGGTTGTGGGTTGACAATAGGGTCCAAAATAGCAGGTTCAAGGTTAATTGAAAGTTGTGATTGGGCAGGGAAATTGAAAAGGTTTTCATCGGCAGGTCCGATTAGGTCACAATTCGCCAGTTTTCAATCAAGCTCCTCCCAGGGTGGCATTTCCTGGGCTTGCCCAGAACTTTCCCCGATCTCCTTTCCTTTCCCTTTGTCCTTCGGATCCTCAGTCTTTTTCACCTTCTGGGCCGCTGGATTCTTCCTACATCCGAGTTTCCAATCCAAGATTCTTCTCCTCTTTTTAGGTTTTGGTTTTTCCTGTGGCTGGGCCTGAAATACTATTGGCTCTTCAGTATCTGCTTGATAGTCGGATAGGGTCCCGGTTGTATCCATATCGGTGGTATGGATAGTAAAGTTTTGGAGTGCCTCCGACAGTTCATTCATGTTGTCACACCCCGACCACGTAAAACATCAAATCGTGGCGGAAACGTCGGGGAGTGTTGCAACAAAATTATTGTTTCACAACCATGGCATTTAAAGGTTATGTTTTATTCATTAAACAAAGAGTTACATTGCCTTAAAATAACTGAAACAAAGAGTACACCACATAATTAAACTAGTTCTAGCTTCATTTTTAAGTCTCTAAGGCACAGGTCCGCCCTAGTGTGTCACGAACATCCTAAGCAACAGCTCCTGAAAACACATGTGAAAATAGGTACGTCAGCATAAAAATGCCTGTGAGATACATAGGTTTTATGAAAATAGGATTCATGACTTGAGTTTAGAGAAATGTTTAATAAAATTCAGTCATGAACCTTGTTAATTGTTTTGTTTTATAAATCATTTGAAAAACGTTAGCAAAATCAGATGATATGTATATATAAAAGAATATTGCATGGTTAAAAGAATAACCAAGTAAAAAGAGTTTGTATAAACCAAGTTATTTGTAAAACAATGTTTAAGTGATAATGTGTTGTAAATGTAATATGTCTAAACTGAAGTGGTTTAAATGACGCTACGATATGTAATATCATACAAGCACATATATATCGGAAGTACCAGCGGCGTATCCACCATGCTTGTACCATATTACACACGCCTCATTATTTAAGTCACTCAAACCAACCAACATTGTAAAATATCCATGTTTAATCCAATAGTCAAATGTCATAGTATAACCCAAGTTGAATATAAACCATGTAATGTGTAAACAAAAGTTATGTATGGTAAGTAAAATGAGACTACTTAAACCACAAGTAAAAATGTACAAAACAAAGTATTTTGAACAAATCAAAAGTTATGTTTTGTAAAATAACTAAATAAATACATGCTTTACTGATACAACACTTATGCGGTAAGTTAACGCATGCATTCAAGCCTTGAGACAGCAGGATAACCTTAGAGTAAAGTTTATCAAAGTAAAATGTTTTAGGATTCAGTCATTCCTTACACCCAAACAAACCTAGGATGTCAGGAACGGGATTTGTCAAGTCCTATGGTACCATTACTTACTACCGAGCGGCGTAGCTAATCTTAATGAATGTAATTTAGACCCGTTGAACAAACCAAATGTTATACCAAATGTAAACATGTAATGAAAGTAATGTACTAAGTATGCTAAGTTAACATACAAAGCAGAAAAGTCATGTAAATCAATGTGCTATCATGCCAAGTAAACATACATAGCAAAAGAAGATGTAATGTAAATCAATATGCTAGCATGCTAAGTAAACATACATAGCAAAACAAAATGAAATCATGTACTAATAGTGTACTAATGAACATAGCAAGTATATGATATGAAAACATGGAAAACACGAAAATAACAAGTAGGCACATGTGTTTCACCCCAAAATGTTTGAAAAACAGTAAAAGAGGGTCTATGTACTCACTTGAGATTTCTCAATAGACTTTAGATATCCACCAAGCAAAGCTAGAAGATCACGGATTCAAACGGCACCTAATATAGGTAACTACATTAATAAACGGGCCTATTCGGAGGATCGGGTAGCATGAGGGTTCGTAAACCAAATGAGTGTAGGAACTCATGTAATATGGTTTAACAAAGCCTACATACTAAAACGAAACTTATCCTAAGTGCTTTTGACCCGTTACGACCCGTTTAGGTAGCTTATGCTACTTTAACGCGTCGTTTGCGTAAAACGCGTTCAGAACGCCTAACTAGTCCTATAACAAGTAAAATATGCCTTAACATGTTTAATATTGTTGTTTAATCAGTTTAGATGTCAAAAATTAGGTTACATAGGCTTAAAATGAGATTTGGCGTACAAAAGGGCATTTTGGTAATTTTTCTAAGGCATATAAATTACCTATCATACAACTACTTAAACGATGTGACCATAAGGTATAACCTCGGAAGGTTATTCCCTATACAACTATGGTCACCTACGCTAGAATACTCACAAGTAGTTTGGTTACGAAATACGCTAGAATACTGCATTTTGGCCGAAACTACGACTCGTCACTGAGCCTAGATAACATGGTAATTAGTAGGTATAGTCACTAGGGGGACTATAACCATCATGATTACACTCACGTTATGAAGTTCAAACGAACTTCGCATTGACCATAAACTGGTTAATGCAGAAAGTCAAACAAAGTTTGACTTTAACACTAAAAACGAATGAAAAGAACGAAAGAATACTTACAGAAGGTCCCCGCAAGCAAAATCTTGACCCAAGTAGCTCAAGTATGAAGCAAAGGCTTCAACTTAGAGCATCTTAGCTCAAATTTTGAGTGAGGATGAAATGAAGTGGGTGTTGCTATTTATAGAGAATCAAGAACTGGTAAGATCGTTCATCGTAAAACGTGCTTTGATCTGGATCGTACACATGTGGCCCATGGTTTTGGGATATAGGGGTGCCCCAAAACCAGCAAATGGTTTTGAAAATGTTACAAAATAGCCCCTAAACTTCAAGAGAAGTGCTGAAAATGGACCTTGTGTTGCAAAAATGGAGTTTCTGCCCAGATCACTCACTCGCGTAGCACCACAGGGATAGGCATTTGGTGCTCGCGTGACGCTAGCATGTGCCAGATACAGCAAAGTTTCAAAAATGACAGTTTTGGTCCCTGCACGTGTTTAAGGCCTTTTTCGATGCGTTTGAACCCCGTTAACCTCATTTCAAGGCTCTAAAATGAAATTAAAGTATAGGGAACTCAAAAAATGCTCAAAAAAATCTCGGATGTCGGATCGTTTGGTCGTACGGTTGCGTTGTTCGGTTAAATACGACGGAAGTCGTAACGAACGCAAAAACGATCCAAATTACGCGACGAATGGAATTTTATCAAGCCAATCACTAAAATAAAATATTTTAATGATTACATAAATTTTTGGATGTCCGGATGTATTCCGAACGTAAGTTATGCGCGAAAATGCAAACTTATGCACTTTTTGACGCTTTTAGTTCCTGAATGAGCATAAAGTTTATTTTGGCACACCGAACCCCTTAAAGCCTATTTCTAAGCTATGTAAAGGATATTTAGGGTGTGTTTAACTTATGGCCAAGTTTCAGAATGTCCGTTACAGTTCAAATTGGCATACTTTCGCAGTTTGTCGAATTTAGTCCCTGTAAGTGAATAGACTCGATTTTGCGATACCAAAGCCTTCAAAACATATTTCTAAGTTATGTAAAGGTTATTTAAGTTATGTTGAGCATATGTTGATGTTTAGTAGTATTTGTCGTGTTAAACTGACTACGTTTACGCACTAGTTTGCGTATAATTCTCCAGAAAGCGATATAGAGTTTGAAATTGAATAAAAATCAAAACATGAAAAAATGTTAAACATAAACAAACAAATATTGGGATCAAATAACTTTATTTTATTGATAACTGAACTGTTTACAATGATTACAAGCACAGATGTTACAGTCTCCCCTACTTGTGGAAATTTCGTTCTGAAATTTATTTAGAGGAAACTCGTGAGAATAGATGTGGATACTTCGCCTTCATTTGATCTTCACGTTCCCAAGTAAACTTAGGTCCACGTTTAGATTCCCAGTGAACTTTAACCAAAGGAATGCGCTTGCGTTTAAGCCATTTGACTATACGGTCCATGATTTCCACAGGTTTCTCAACAAAATGCATCGTGTTGTCAACTCGGATTTCGTCAAGGGGTATGTGGAGGTTCTCATCAGCTAGACACTTCTTGAGATTGGACACGTGGAAATTTGGATGAACGTTTCCCAGTTCAGGAGGTAATTCAAGTCTGTAGGCTACCTTACCGATTCTTTCGACGATCTTGAATGGTCCAACGTATCTAGGTGCAAGTTTTCCTGTCTTTCCAAATCTGATCACACCTTTCCAAGGTGAGACCATAAGTAATACACGATCACCGACTTGAAATTCCAAGGGCTTGCGTCGTTGGTTCGCGTAACTCTTTTGACGGCTTCGAGCTGTCTGTAGGTTATCACAAACTTTCTTAACCTTATCAGTTGTCTCTAGAATGAGGTCAGGTCCAGTAAGCTGAGCCTCACCGATCTCATTCCAGCAGACTGGTGAACGACATTTTCGACCATAGAGAGCCTCGAAAGGAGCCATGTTGATGCTGGAGTGATAACTGTTGTTGTAGTGGAATTCAATCAATGGAAGATGTGAATCCCAACTACCACCAAAATCGATCACGCAAGCTCTAAGCATATCCTCCAAAGTCTGGATTGTTCTTTCAGATTGACCATCAGATTGCGGATGATAAGCAGTGCTCAGATTAAGTTGGGTCCCCATAGCAGATTGCATGGTTCTCCAAAAACGAGAAGAGAAGCAAGCATCTCTATCAGAAATAATGTTCAAAGGAACACCGTGTCTAGACACAATTTCATCCACATAGATTTTAGCAAGCTTATCAGCAGACAGATCCTCGCGGATCGGTAAGAAATGTGCTAATTTTGTAAGACGATCAACAACTACCCAGATGGCATCATGACCTTTCTTAGTGCTTGGAAGTTTAGTAATGAGATCCATAGCAATGTTTTCCCATTTCCAAACTGGAATCTCTGGTTGTTCCAAAAGGCCAGAGGGATGTTGATGTTCAGCCTTAACCTTAAGACAAGTAAGGCATTTGGACACATACAAGGCAATGTCTTTCTTCATACCAGGCCACCAATACTGAGTACGAAGATCCTTATACATCTTATCTAAGCCAGGATGAATAGAATAATGAGACTTATGAGCTTCATCCATAAGCAAAGTGCGGAGATCATCTAGGCTTGGGACCCACAAACGGTCCATGAAATAATACGATCCATCGTCCTTCAGTTCAAGATCAGGCTTAATGTGGTAGGGTAATTCCTTACCCATCAAGTCTTGTGAAACACAAGCATGTTGAGCCTGAGAGATGCGGGTTTGAATATCAGATCGAGCTTGAATATCAGATTGAACACGAACACAATGAAGCTTGACACGTTCTTTACGACTCAAAGCGTCAGCCACGACATTTGCCTAACCAGGATGGTAGCGAATTTCGCAGTCATAGTCATTTAGAAGTTCTACCCAACGTCGTTGCCTCATGTTGAGTTCTTTCTGATTAAAGATATGCTGAAGACTTTTGTGGTCTGTGAAAACCACACATTTCGTACCATACAAATAGTGTCTCCAGATCTTAAGAGCGAACACAACTGCACCCAACTCAAGATCATGAGTGGTGTAGTTTTTCTCATGCACTTTCAACTGCCTCGATGCATATGCTATGACTTTGTTCCTTTCCATCAGAACACAGCCAAGTCCTAAATTGGATGCATCGCAGTACACGACAAAATCATCATTACCTTCGGGCAAAGATTGGATAGGCGCATCACAAAGCGTCTGTTTCAAGGTCTGAAACGCTTCTTCTTGTTTAGAACCCCATTCAAAGGGCTTATTCTTCTGAGTTAGAGCAGTTAGGGGAACTGCAATCTTCAAGAAATTTTCGATGAAGCAGCGGTAATAACCCGCGAGACCAAGGAAAGAGCGAACTTCAGTAGGTGTAGTAGGCGTATCCCAATCCTTAATCGCACTGATCTTGGAGGGATCTACATGAATACCTTGTTCATTGACGATATGACCCAAAAATTGAACTTCCTTAAGCCAAAATTCACACTTGGAGAACTTGGCGAAAAATTGCTCTTTCTTAGGAGTTCCAGAGTAAGACGAAGATGTTGCTCATGATCAGCTTGCGTCTTAGAGTATATCAAAATGTCATCAATAAAAACGATGATGAACTTATCTAAATAAGGCTTGCAAACCCTATTCATCAAGTCCATGAAAACAGCAGGAGCATTAGTCAACCCGAATGGCATAACTATGAATTCATAATGCCCATAACGAGTGTGGAACGCTGTCTTGGGAATATCTTCTTCATGCACACGAAGTTGATGATACCTAGAACGCAGATCAATCTTCAAAAAATAAGAAGCACCTTGTAATTGATCAAAGAGATCATCAATGCGAGGTAGGGAATATCGATTCTTGATGGTAAGCTTGTTAAGCTCACGGTAATCGATGCACATTCTGAAAGATCCATCCTTCTTCTTGACAAAAAGTACGGGAGCACCCTAAGGTGAAAAACTAGGACGAATAAAACCTTTATCTGAAAGTTCCTGAAGCTGCTTAGATAATTCTTGCATCTCAGACGGAGCAAGATGATATAGAGATCTAGCAATGGGATTGGCACCAGGTACAAGATCAATACGGAACTCGACTTGGCGTGCTGGGGGTAATCCAGGTAAGTCCTCAGGAAATAGTTCCGGATAATCCCGAACAACAGGGATATCTTGAATAGACTTACCTTTGCCTTTATCTGCTACAACATGTGCCAAGAAGGCCACATAGTTCTTTCGCAGATACTTCCGAGCTTGAAAACAAGACATGAGCTTGAGACTACTAGCAGGCTTCACACCACGAACCTGTAGGATCTCACCTGACGAAAGTGGAACACAAACAATCTTCTCGAAAAAAACTACCTCTGTGTGATGCTTGGCTAACCAATCCATACCCACTATAACGTCGAAACTCCCAAGTTGCATTGGTGTGAGATCGATAGGAAAAAGATGGTTGTTAAAGTTTAATTGGCAATTGCGGAGAACAGAATCAAGAACAACGGGATCACCACTAGCAACTTCTACTGTCAAAGGCTTACCTAGTTTCGTTCTAGACATGCGAAGCAATGGCTCAAAAGATAATGACACAAAACTCTTATCGGCACCAAAATCGAAAAGAACAGATGCGGGTTGATTATTAACAAAGAACGTACCGTTAACCACTTCATTGTCTGCTTGTGCCTCTTGTGCATTCATGTTGAAGACTCGACCTCGAGCCTGAGCCTGAGTTGGATTCGCATTCACCAATCTTGGACATAGATTATGGTAGTGGGTCAGATCCCCACAGTTATAACAAGAACCTGGTGGGTAGTGAGGTCGTGCAGCCTGAGCCTGTTGCTGAGCAGGAGGCTGAGCAACTTGTTGAGCCGGGTTCTGAGCTGCCCTATTCCGATTGGCAGGAATACGGCATGTGTCAGCAAGATGACCAGGTCTTCCACAGTTGGTGCAATGACGGCACTGGAGGTGCGGTTGATGATGACAGTTACATCTGTTGCACAAAGGTGCATTGCCAAGATAAGGTTTCTTGGTAAGTGGTTGCGCAGGCTGATTTGGTGCAGCTTGTACAGTAACGGCGAAATTTTGGGAAGCCTTACGCTTCCTAGAACCCTTTGAGGAACCAGAATCCTTACCCTTGTTGCTTTTACCTTTCTTGCTTTCACTTTTATCAGACGCCTGCTTCTTTCCCTTGTCACCCTTTCTATGCAGCTTACCCTTTCGAACCTGCGACTCAGTCAATGTCGCAGATAGCTCGATTGCCTGACAAACTGTGGTAGGGTTACTACCAGTAACGATGTCTTGTACGGAGTCAGGTAGGCCATCGATATACCTCTCGATAGCCTTCTCGAGTGGGGTAACCATTGTTGGGCATAACAAACTCAGCTCCTCATACCTATCAGTATATGCACGGTGCTCGCCACTATCTTGCTTCAGGTTATCAAATTCCCTTTCTAAAGCTCGCAGTTCATGACGAGGACAAAACTCCCTCATCATAAGCGCCCTAAGTTCAACCCATGTTTGTGCTAAAGCAACCTCAGCACCACGGTCTCTCATAACCCCGTTCCACCATGTGAGAGCCCTCTTCTGAAACACACTGGAAGCAAACTCGCCTTAGCGATTATCAGGACACTAAACGTGATGAAACGTACTCTCAATGCTCTCGAACCACTATAGGAGCCCAGTTGCTCCCTCAGAACTGTTGGTGCATGCGTCTGTCGACTTCGTCTTGTATCAAGTCTTGTATATGTATAAATAAATCAGGGCACGGAAAACGAGAAAATAGGTTAAAAGGAAAGTTCAAACGAAATTAGATGATGTAATTTCGCTTGAAAGTATCAAGCTATTTCAAACGGAATTAGCTTGTTAATTCCGCTTGAAGCTGCTGATATCGTTTGAACCTGTAATCTCGTTTGAATGTGATTCCGCTTGAGTCATGTTCAAGCGGAATTACTTGGCCTATATATAGTTGAGTCCTGATTCCATTTGAGTCATTCTTGTATGTGTGTTTTCCGATGGTGAAGCTCTGTCGAAGTGTCTACAGATCTGTAATAGCTCAGAAATCAATCAAAAGACAGTTATAAGTGAATATCTAGCTGAATCACACACAATACGTCTGTTTCCGCCTTTCATATTGTATAGAACACCTCTGATCGACTCATTTCGGGTCTGTACACGATCCTACATGTGGTATCAGAGCTCAGGAGGAGGAGTTCTGCAGATTTCAGCTTGATTTCATTGTGTTTTCTTACTTCTACACCTTCTTTTATCAATTGAACAAGTTTTACCGGTTAAAATGGCCTGAATTTTTCACAACATAAGCGTAATCCTGTTTTAACAAAGCCTTGAGAGAATTAGACCAAAATTCACCCTAAAAGTGACAAAAATGGACCAAATTCTAATTCCCTTTGAACGAGTTGTTTAATTCCGCTTGAAAAGTTGAGGCCATTTCAAACGAAATAACTAATTCCGTTTGAATTACATATAATTCCGCTTGAAAGGTATTATTCCATTTGAAACATCTCAAGCGAAATCAGTGATTCCGCTACAAATTCTTATCCCGTTTGAGAAGGTTCAAATGAAATTAGTAATTTCGCTTCAATTGGGTAATTTCATTTGAAGTGTCTAATTTCGCTTGAAACTTAATTCCGTTTGAAGTTTGTGTGCAGATTAACCTCGCTTGAAGGGGTAATCTCGTTTGGAAGTGATCTCGTTTGAAACCTAATCTCGTTTGAAAGTACCTGTTTTGTGAAAAAGTTTACCGAATCATGAGTGAAGAATTTTATAACGCATTTGCCACATCTCCAACTACTCCGGCTACCATTGCTCACAACATGAACTTGGAAAATGAGACTGGAACTATTCAAAAACCCCCGAAGCTAATGAGCATTGAGGAGTATTACGGTTGGAAAGATCGGTTTGAAAACTGGGTTCAAGCTAATCATTTGAGATCTTGGGAGTGTATTTTGAAGAAATATGTACTACCACGTACTGATCTGCAGGTTGAGAAAGAAATCTCTGAATTCACTGATAAAGAACGAGACATGTACAAAGCTGAAAAATGTTTATTAGTCTACTTCAGGAAGCTATTAAAGAAGACATCTTTGTATTGCTTCAACATGACAAAACTTCAAAATCAATTTGGGATGCTCTTAAAATCAAATTTTAGGGAAGTGAGAAGATGATAAAAAGTAAAAAGGCGCTACTTAAGAAAGAATTTGATCTATTCACAAGTCTGCCAGGAGAAGATACAAAGAAATTGAATGAAAGATATTGCCACTTAGTGCGTTCTATGTCATTGTTAAGCATAACCAAAGAACGAGAGGAATGGGTTGACAAATTAGCTGATGCTTTACCTCAGAAAGAGTGGGGTACATTTTTGATGATCTTAAAGAACACCGGAGTATATGATGGTTTGACGATTTCTCAGTTCATCGAGAAGATTGAGGGTCAAGATCTTGAACAACAAAAGATTGCGAGGATGAGTAATCCGAGTGGTCAACAAGATGTGAAAATGTATTACAAAGGAAATGTTCAAGAGGTTGAAATGAGTCCGAAAATTCAAACTGCTTTTAGTGCTGGAAACTCATCTGGAACTGTTGAACAAAGTCCAAATAGCAGCAGAGGTTTTTCTTCATATCCAAGTGTTAATCCAAAGAGTTCAACTTCAAGCTTTCATTCTCAAAGTTCAAAAAGTGGAAATGGTTATGTGATACAGTGCAAGATTGCATTGAATCTTCCAGATGGTCAAAGTTTTTCTTAAGAAATTGCAAAAGATCACATGGCGTTACTTGCAACTGTGCTACAATCCTATGAAGGTTTGGTTGCAGGAAGGATCGGAAATCCTATGCTAACGAAAGAGGATTACGATCAAATAGACGCTGAAGAGATGGAGCTCATGGACATCAAATGGTGTCTAGCTAGTGTTTTGAGAAGAGCAGAAAAATTTAAAATGATCACAGGAAGAAATGATTTTTTGGATGCACATGTGTCTACTTTAGGTTTTGATAAATCTAAAGTTACTTGTTTTCGATGCAGGGAGAAAGGTCATTTCAAAAGAGAATCAAAAAATCAGGAAGCGAATGGAGCAAAGAATCCTTTTGGAAAAGATTATTACTATCGGAAAGCCATATATCAACAAGTTGCTCATCAACCATATCAACAAAAAGAAACACAAACTGCTCATGGGAAAATGATCGAAGATGCAAACAAGAAAGCTTATTATGGTATCATTGATCAAGACGATGAGAAAATGGCTCCAGGATTTAGCTGGGATAAGTATGTGGATGAGAATGGGGAGTTTAAAGCTTTCATTGCAAAGATAGTTCAAGAACCTGATTTGTTTACATAATGGATGAAAGCGATTGGTGTTCATGAGAAGAATCAAGAAGAAGAATCTGTTTCATCCGATGAAAGTACAGAAGAAGCAACTGTTCTTGATCAAACATCATCTGATTCTGTTTCTTCAGATGATAATTCTGAGAAGACAACAGATTTTGATCAAACACCATCTGATTCTAGTTCTTCAGATGATAATTCTGAGAAGACAATAGATTTTGATCAATCACCAACTGATGACAGTGGTGATGATGAGGAAGAAAGACATATTAATGTTGCAAAAACTCATCTATCTCCTGAAAGTTTTCAATTTTATTTTGCAGATCGCTTAGAGAAGCTGAAGGAGAGACAAGCAGCAAAAGAACAAAAGAAAATGAAGTGTGAAAGTGTTGATAAAAATGAAGAGACTGTTCAAAATGAAGAAGTTAAAGCTGAGAAGGTGATTGAAGCTGAACCAGTGATTGAGGTTGAGAAGGTCATCGAAGTTGAAAAGATTATGGAAGTCATCAAGCCTTGCTTAAAGTGTTTAGAATCTTGCAAGCAATGTGCAGAAAAGGATGAGAAACTGAGTGAGCAAGAAAAGATGAAAGAACAATTATTGTTCAATCTCAATTATGTGAAAGAATCATATGACGTTTTGAATAGAACAGTAACTGGTCTTCAAAAGACAAATTCTGAAAGAGAAGATGCATTGACCATGATGAATGCTGTGATGATGTCGAAGCAAAAAGCCATTAATCATTACATTGAGGAATGTGCAAAGTTGCAGCGGGAGTTGGAAAATGAAAAGATTGAGAATGAGAGAATCAGACGTTTATTACCGAGTTATTCTAGTTCTGATTATCTCATTGATCGAATTTATCCAACTGTTGCAGGTTTTGAAGCATTTCAAAATGATGAGAAGCCAAAGAAGAAGGATACTGGTAAGAAGCAGAGTGTTAGTTATAACAAGTGTTCGCCTCCAATTTGGGAAGGATATTCTCCTAGAAAATCGAATGAGGAGCAAGTCGAAAAAGCAGTCAATATAAAGTTAAAGTCCGATATAACTGATGAATTACCAGAAAACACTGACGTCGTTTTTACATCGTCTGACACTGATCATGAGTCCGAGTTAATAAAAAAGGTGGTCGATCAGGTGTTGGATACAGATGAGGAGTCGGAGTTAAAGTCTGAGTCAAAGTCCGAGTCTGGGTGTTCAAGTTCGTCCGTCAAAAGTCCGAGTTCGTCGGTCAACAGTTCAAAGTCGTCGGTTAAACGGGTTTACAATAAAGAATTCCTGTTATCAAAATCTAATTTGAATGACGAATCAGTCAAAGTGGCATATACTTTGAAGGATTCAGACAAGTTATATTCTGATGAGGAATTTCCAATAAGAAGTGTTAATTTTGAAATGATCAAAAAGGTTTTCAAACTAACAGAAATCAATATTTCTGAAATAAAAGATGTAAATCTTACTGAAAAACCTAAAAAATACACTTCAAGAGTTCAACAACGTTTAAACAAGAAAAAAGGTTATGGTTCTGGTTCTGGTTTTCAAAAGGAACCAAACCATAATGGTAATTTCAAAAAGGAAGGTCTTGGTTTTATTCCACCTGAAAATTGTAAAAATGAAAAATATGTTCGAGATTTTAAATCAAAAATGACATTTGTTTCAGGGACAAGCTGTGAAGAGGAATCAAAAAGCTCATTCTGGAAGCAATCAAACAGAGAATTCCTTGCCAAGAAGCAAGAAAATGTGACGAATGAAGCTAATCAAAGAAAGGAGATAAGAACCTGTTATAAATGCAATGAAGTTGGTCACATTGCATGGAATTGTTCTCAAGCAACAAAAACAAAACAGGAAGTCTCTAAGAAACTCAAAGAAAAAGTTGTTGATAAAACTGAACCACCAACTGAAAAATTCAAAATTTTTGAAAATTCAACATATGAAGGTGGTGAATGTTCAAAGACACATTTTTATAAAAAGAGAGCCAAGAATGACAACCAAGTGTGGGTTGTTAAAAAGGTTTGTGAGGATGTTAAAAAGTTTGATGTGAAATATGGCGATGAATCTGACTCCACAAAGTTAGACGAGCCACAAGTTGAGGTTAAAGAAGAAAACTCAGTACCTCCAATGGATGATGTTCATTTTCCACCATTGAGGGCTGAAAACTTTAAATCAAAAGTTGGGAAAGTTGAGATCTCGAATCAGTTCTATTCTGAGAAGAAAGAATTTGATGTCGAAAAAGCGTTTAATGGAAATGTGAAAAAGATTTTTGGAAAAATGGTTGAGGGTAAGGTGAAAGGGGTAAAATAATTCTATGAAACAAAGAAGGCAACATACACCCTGACTGAAAGTGAACTTGATAAGCTTACATCCAAGCTTGCTGAGGCTTGGATGTCTGTGTTTAATATGTAAAAAAACTGGACTTGCCGGAGCTCCCAGGTTGGTAAGCGAGGAGCAGGTATCGGCATCTTTCTAGAGAAATTCACGAAAGTGATTTCGTCTTACAAGTAGTTGAAAAAGGTTTTCACTTACAAGTGGTAAATCAGGGACATTAAGTTGTACTTGATTTTCTACAAGTGATTGTTTTGATTAAAATCGGGAAATGTTAAATCTTACATGGGGTTCATTTCTTTGAAAAGAGGAAAGAAACAATGTGATGAGTTTATTCCCTAACCTACAAGTGGTAAAATCAATCAACAAAACTAATTTTCCAGAAAAATCATTTTGGTTAAAACAAACTTAAGTGTTTTGAAATCTTAATGAGAAAATAGTTTGTTGTAAGGGGGAGTTCTGATTGTTTATGCCAAGTGGATGGCGATTTGAAGCGATTCGATATCAGTTGTCATTTTACTTGTACAGTTTGTTTTCAAATTTTATTTTAATGTGTTTGCATTTTAGGGGAATAAGAAATTTCAGAAAATCCAAAAACATTTGAAAATTTGAAAAAGTCAAAAACACGATAAAATCAAAAATGAGTTTTGTTTTATAAAAGAGGAAATGATAGTACATCAGTGGACTATCACAACATGCTAAAGAATTGGAAAGTCAAAATGTGATAAACGGTCTCACTTATGATGTGTCAGTAGATTTTTACACATTTAGCAGATTGTGACGAGATATAAACCTAAATTTCAAACTTGCTTATATCGTGGGGAAACATCTCTCGGATATATGGGTAACCCCCGAAATCTTGTTTGAAAGGTCCCTCTTTCTGAGATACTAGGTCTTTATGCTCAGTGATATCCGGGGTATTATCCCTGGACTTCTGATTTTGCGGAAGCAATGGCCTAGTCCCCGGAGAATACTTTACGCTTGCTTGAAATATAGCCCACCCTTAGCATAAAAAATGATGAAACATTGAAAAATGCAAATCATGTGCTGTTGTAACAAAGATCCTCTAAAGGGGACCCACCAAAAGTCGAAGCCTTCATCTCCCTGCTGAACGGAAGTTCTGACCTGAGCTCTCACGGCCCTCGCAATTAACCCCTTACAGATATCATATGTGGTATACTCACCTGTAAGACTGAATATTGGGATCTGGATACGGGAGTATATTCTGAGGTGGGACACGCGATTAAGTTTAAGTGCTTAAGTCATTAATCTCGTATCTCGAAACAGTTGAACTTTGTGTGAAAATTTAAGTGGATCAGTATACTGACAATCTAAGTGAATCGTTTAGAGCTTAAAATGTTTAAAGCTTAACGGTGTTGATGATTTGTCTCATAAACTGATATGATCCTCTTACACAAACTCACAAAAATAGTGTATGTAAAGATTTCTTTACTGTATTTCATTTCATTCAAAAATCCAAAAAGATTTTAGTGTGTTTTAGCATAAAATTTTGAAAAAAAAAAATTCAAAAGGATTTTCGACAACTGATGTTGGAGAGCTAATTTTCAAAATTCCAAGTGCTAAACATGATGAGCATTTCTTGAGGGGGAGTGTGTGTTTAAATGAGAAAAGATTTTGAATATGTGCCTTCAAATGGTCATCTAAAATTGTTTAAAATGATAAATCTTTCTGGAAAGATACCTGCAAGTAGTTTATAAATTTGTCAAATGTTAAATTTGTGAAAATTATTGTGAGGTAGAGAATGTGCATGATATCTGAGTGATAGAGAGCCAGGTTCCGATACCTGAGGACTTTGTGATCTCAACAAGCCAGACTGCGATCCCAGCAAATCGAAAGGGGGAGTCTGAAGACATCCGAGTAGAGATTATTTGTTCGAGAGGAGTATGTTGGTGCTGATGAAGAAAGAGAAAGAGATAAAGTTTGAGGATGCTTACTGTCAGATACTTTAGATATCGATCAGACTGATAAAGATGAAGACGTTGAAGACTCGACATTTAAGACTCGTCAACATTCAAGGGGGAGTCTGTTGGTGCATGCGTCTGTCGACTTCGTCTTGTATCGAGTCTTGTATATGTATAGATAAATCAGGGCACAGAAAACGAGAAAATAGGTTAAAAGGCAAGTTCAAACGAAATTAGATGATGTAATTTCGCTTGAAAGTATCAAGCTATTTCAAACGGAAGTAGCTTGTTAATTCTGCTTGAAGCTGTTGATATCGTTTGAACCTATAATCTCGTTTGAATGTGATTCCGCTTGAGTCATGTTCAAGCGGAATTACTTGGCCTATATATAGTTGAGTCCTGATTCCGTTTGAGTCATTCTTGTATGTGTGTTTTCCGACGGCGAAGCTCTGTCGAAGTGTCTACAGATCTGTAATAGCTCAGAAATCAAATAAAAGACAGTTATAAGTGAATATCTAGCTGAATCACACACAATATGTCTGTTTCCGCCTTTCATATTATATAGAACACGTCTGATCGACTCATTTCGGGTCTGTACACGATCCTACAAGAACCACTAAACTTGAGCGGTTTTGCCGAATTGAAGCTTTTGAAGTTGCATGGAGCATTATTGTTGTTGTTGGCTTGGTTCAATTGAGCAATAAGATTTGGGAACGCAACGGCCATTTGCTGCGCGATGATTTCTGCCAGTTCGGCATTTGGTAGCGGATTTTCGCGTCGAGGAGGCATTCTAAAAGAGGAAACATGAAAGGAACGAGTGAGATGATTAGATGAAAAGAATGAGATGAAATAAAATCAACAAAGGCAAAGATGGTGGTCATTTGTCCGTATCACAAAGCAAACAAACGACTCACAGTGACTAATCAAAGTAAATGGGTCAAAAATAATGTATCGCGAAGACATGCTCGCCTATAAGTTAACACTCACCCCAAGAGTTCCTAGGTAAGAGTGACTGGTCCGATTATGTGGATTTGTACGAACACTCTAGCCTTAGACAGAAAACCCAGGGGACAGGTATTCACCCTTCCAGTTTGCACGTGTTCACAGTATTTAGAACCCAAAACTTTGATGAGATTTTGAAAACTTGGAAGGCACAAGGCCAAAAGAATCATTCAAGAATGGATGGTAAATTTTCAAAATCATTTTGAAAAATCAAAGAGTTCAAAACCATATAATAAATCATTTAAAAACAGATGATTGATTTTCAAAAATCATTTTAGAAAATTGGGTTCTCGTTTTGGTGATCACCTAAGGATAGGTGAAGTGCATGTTTTAAAATCTAAACACAAGACAACTTGTGTTGGGGTCCTAGAAAGGTTATAGTCTAGGTCAAAGCATTACTAATACCCTAATTCCCTATAACCATTGGCTCTGATACCAACTCTTCTGTCACACCCCGACCACGTAAAACATCAAATCGTGGCGGAAACGTCGGGGAGTGTTGCAACAGAATTATTGTTTCACAACCATGGCATTTAAAAGTTATGTTTTATTCATCAAACAAAGAGTTACATTGTCTTAAAATAACTGAAACAAAGAGTACACCACATAATTAAACTAGTTCTAGCTTCATTTTTAAGTCTCTAAGGCACAGGTCCGCCCTAGTATGTCACGAACATCCTAAGCAACAGATCCTGAAAACACATGTGAAAATAGGTACGTCAGCATAAAAATGCCTGTGAGATACATAGGTTTTATGAAAATAGGATTCATGACTTGAGTTTAAAGAAATGTTTAATAAAATTCAGTCATGAACCTTGTTAATTGTTTGTTTTATAAATCATTTGAAAAATGTTAGCAAAATCAGATGATATGTATATATAAAAGAATAATGTATGGTTAAAAGAATAACCAAGTAAAAAGAGTTTGTATAAACCAAGTTATTTCTAAAACAATGTTTAAGTGATAATGTGTTGTAAATGTAATATGTCTAAACTGAAGTGGTTTAAATGACGTTACGATATGTAATATCATACAAGCACTTATATATAGGAAGTACCAACGGCGTATCCACCATGCTTGTACCTTATTACACACGTCTCGTTATTTAAGTCACTCAAACCAACCAACATTGTAAAATATCCATGTTTAATCCAATAGTCAAATGTCATAGTATAACCCAAGTTGAATATAAACCATGTAATGTGTAAACAAAAGTTATGTATGGTAAGTAAAATGAGACTACTTAAACCACAAGTAAAAATGTACAAAACAAAGTATTTTGAACAAATCAAAAGTTATGTTTTGTAAAATAACTAAATAAATACATCCTTTACTGATACAACACTTAT
>JARYGA010032743.1:0-64446 GCA_030545235.1 Helianthus tuberosus
CCTCTTTAGGGCGTTTTCCTTTATGATCCTTTTCCTTTTTATTCAGGACCCGTGGGTCAGTTTAGTCCCGTAGACCATTACACTGTTTATAACTCAAAGGTTATAATGATCCCGTAGATCGTCCCTTTTATGTTCGAAAATCATTTGTTTTCGCATCAAAATTTTGTTCACTCCGACTGTGATTCGTGTCTGCAATCATTTCATATTTAATTTCCGACCCATTACATGGGTTCATTAATATCTCGTGCTTTCCTTTATTTGGTTTGCGCCCATATTTGTATTCAATCTCGTCCCATTACCGGGCTCATTATCCTAATGTAATACGCTTCCATCACCCGGCTGTGCGTTTACATTATTATCAAATATTTTGCTTATTTGATTCATTTGGGTACTTTTAAGTTAGTCCCATTCACTCCGCCCTTACTACATCGGATGTAAATGTGTCCGCTATAAGAAACTCATGGTATCATATGCCACTACTTACTTGGCCAGAGTAAGCGATTAACACATGACATACACGACCTTTTTATAGTTTTCACATCACACCCCATGTAAGTAACACCTCTATTTAGTTTTCTTGGAAATAATATCCTGGATAGGTATTCTATTCAGTCTTCCCAAGTTTCTAATTTACATATGCAACAATTATTCTTTACCTGTTTGTTGCATATTGCTAATTGTGCGATTATATTTAAAAGCACGCACCTGGTAATGCTTGCCCCGACTGGCGTTTCTTGCCATTAACCTTGTTCGCGGTCGTTACGCGATTTAGTCCTTAGTGAGCATGCTCCTATTGTCATACTTCGGACCGTTCCTCTATCATATCCTTAATTTGTTCAAATCTTGTCATCTTTAAATGCAAGTGTCCTTCAATCAAGACATTCACAAAAGTTAGTAATGTCAACTTCAATAATTGCCTGTATTATAATACAAGGCTTTTTCTACTATATGCGTCAACGCGCGTATTTTTGTCAACTATATCAATCATTTAATTGGGGTAACGTGTATTACACGGTAACCCTATGTGTTGTCTACAATACTTTAATATGCTAGACCATTAGCATACATGCACTTACCGGATTTGAGATCAAGCCTCGAACCGAACACTATTCTTTATCAAGAGCGTAAGGTTTAAGTCCAAGTATGGTTTTCCCCACCATACTTGATTCTCTTAAACCAAGGCTCTGATACCAACTTGTAACACCCTGTTTCTATTTATACAATATTTCGTATAAAAACTTATTTATACGATTATACATACGTATGAGAATACGAATTTACTAAAACATTTCAACATTATGTGTTTATAACGTCGTTTAAACGGGGCAACTAAAAATAATGCGGAAGCTTGATTCTTGATTGTGTTCGGTTCTTTGTTGAGCTTGATTGTCATCCGGAGATTTAAGTTATACCTGCATTTCATAAACCATGAAATGATTAGTTATACGAGCTTAAAATGAGTTTAGAACAAGTCCGGATATGAAAACGGACAAGAAAAATGAGTTTGCCAGCTTTGGATTCTCACGCGGGTCGCGACGTGTTTCTGGTCATCCGTCGCGTGGCGCGACAGATATGCTTTTCCAGCGAATTCAAATCTGGGTCCTGCATTTTCAGCTATGCCTGTTTTTACGGAAACAGCCATAACTTCTTCGTTATTGATCCGTTTTACCCGATTCTTTTTCCTACGCGACCGTAATTTAATTCTCCATCTAATGGAGTTGAAATCCAACATCCTACATATTAAAACTTCAGACTTTTAATTCTTCGGCTTGTTACCCTTTTTTACCAACTTTTGACCTGTTCGTGATTTCGTCATCAAACGTATTTATTTGTCCCTTATAACACATACACTTCTTCAACTTAATGTTATCTATCATATTAGATTCTAATCACCGGTTTATTACACAAATTAAACCCGTTTTCTCTTGTATGCTTATTTTGACCCGTTAAGGGTATTTAAGCACTTTCGAGCCAAAAATCGCTTTCGATTGCTTCTAGCATTCCATCACCACATTTCTTACCCTATTTTTACTTCTCGAATCACTATTTAATGACAAAACTCAACTAGTGCCATTTGACTAATATAATACCTCTTTCAGTTTTTATACTTATTCTAAGTATTTACCTAATCATAAAACTCGTTTCCAAACAACTTTTAAAGGTTGTTTATTCGAATTAGCCAACAAGGGCGTTTTGCCTTTCAATTACGAAAAGGTCATTTGAGAGCATGTTTGACCCATAATTCTTCCTTTGAGTTATGATCTTGTTCGAAAAGTCATTATGCTTTTCGAAACGCCACGACCCTCATTTAAAACATTCGATTTACCCATTAAGTAACCCATTGTCTATCTAAGACTTTATCTAATGCTCATTGAACCTTATGTTCTAAATGAGTAATTACTCTATTACACATACCTGGCTTGAGTCAATATATTGACCCGTTTTAATGCCTTGCTATAATATTCGCTAAATAATAGCGATGCAAATATCATTTCTACATTTATTCCTGAAATCATATAACTTGACTAGAATCGTTAGTCGCTATTATCAAAGGGTGTATCTTCACCCTTTGACCCGTTTGGTCTAAATGACCAATTATATTAGCGAAATGACATGTATTTTCATCTCGACTATATGACTCGCTCCGATTTACATTGTGCGGTCGATTTACTTATAATTCATTTCTTATTACTTTTCGGCCTATTAAGGCTTACTTCATAAATGTCTTTTAAAACCAATAGTTATGGTCGATGTGTGGCCAATTTACCGTTTTACCATTATGGTTTATTTTGGTTAACCCTATAAGGTAACCATTTAAAAGTTCATTTTCCATTTGTCATAAAATGATCAATTTACCGATTTAACCCCTTTTAAACCATCAACATGATTTCTTGTCATGCTCGACTATCTTGTTCCATACGTCTACACGCCGAAACATCATACCTCAACTATGTATTTATCTTATTCGTAACTAATACTATAAGAGAATATTTTAAACATAAGACTAGAGTAAGCCATACTTACCTTACCTCCAAATTATGCTTTTCCGTCACTCTTGCTTCGTTTAACCCGCTTCGTTCCCAAGCTTTCACATAGCTTGTCAATCGTCAAACTATTATTGTAAATTGTAAGATGGTTAGATTAGTTATAATTATTCACGACTATTCCATCTCACTTATTTCATAAGTCGAAACTACTATTCGACTTCACGATTAGTTAACTTGGCTTATTAAAGTTAACCACTTTCGATCACATGATTTACCACATTAGTTCAAATCAACATGATGATTAGAACTCTTCTTGTTTCATATTTCATATAACTTGCCATATTATTCAATTACACATTTTCACTCTAATTTCATCACCTTAGTTTTCATTTAGGCATTTTAACAAACACCTTAAGTGCATACATTTTTACACATTTACAACTAGTTCATAACTAGTTATTTTTACCAAGATTAACATCAAAATTCACCACTATCACTTATGATCAAATACTCAAACTCGCAAATTGTTTAAATATTTCCCGATTACTAACTTGCATGATGATCCTAATCACAATCATGTCCTCAAATTCATCATATGATTAAAACCCACTTAACCTAGTGTGGTAAATCATTCAACCATTCAATCCATAACATGTTATGTATGATTTTCTCTTAGGGTTTTGTTCCTAAGCAAATATACATCACTAATCTAGCCATAGCTTCTCTAATCCATGCCTAATTCGCGATTAGGATGATTACCCAATTTTTACAACTTCACCAAACATCAAGATTTTACATACCTTATGATCCCCTTGTTCGGGTGATCGTTACTTCATGCTCGGTTGTGAATTTGGGCTTCATTTGATCCTTCAATTTGATGGATTTGTTGAAGGTTAGGGTTTGGCTCCATGGCGAGCTTCCCCTGGTCGTACGCACACACACACACACTCTTAGTGTGCGTGTTGTGTTTTATTAAATAACTTTGTTAAGTTATTCCATTTTAACCCCTCGTGTTTGGTTCGTTATTAAGTAGGCCACGACCTACTTATTTCTAACGATATTCCCAACCTATTAACTAGGTTAAACATTCCTATTTAAATTAGTGGGCTCGGGGAATCTATGACTAAGATTATTTTAAATCCCGTTATTCGGGCCTTCTATAAACTTTATTTCTACAAAAGCTTTCGTTAACTTTGTATTTAATATTAAGATCATTTGTTTAAATCCTAATATTTATCGGGTTACTCTTACCACTAATGGTATTTTACCCGTCTTTTAGTATTAACGGGGTTTGATTACCAAACCCGTTTTCGGGATGTTACAGATAAGATCCTCAAACGATCGATCGCAATATGCAGACGAGTTTTCACAAACCATAGCATATGCTATATGAATTCAAAATCAATAATTCAAATGTGATAGTAACGTGAAAATGATCTGTCAACTTCCGAATAAACGAATGGTAAGGTTTAGTGTGTTGACATTCTTAGATTTCGAAGGTACACCAAATGAAATACAAGCGAATCTGGTGTATCATTGTCGTGATTCGTAGTTGCATTAGAAATGTTTAAATGACAAGTCAAACGAAAGTATATGCAGTTTTGTGTGAAATGGTTGACCCTGATTAGCACAAGCAACAAGTTTGTAATGACACCACAAGGTGTCGCAACGACATAATTCAATATTAGTGGTGACCGAACAATTTCACCGTGTTTGAAGTCAAACGAAGAGGTACCGAGACAAGCCTGAAATTTTGATTTACACAATGTTATAGAGCTTTCAATTGAATACGGAACATCGAGGTATTATTGTCTCTGTTTGAAAGTGGAACACTATAAATACTACAAGGTATTTAATTTGTAACGAAATGTGACAACCGTCACTTTTCCGTACATTTCGTACACTAGATGAACAGTAATTTGTGCTTAAATGACTGTGCATGATCTAGTTTACCAGAAAAATAAATTTCTGAATTCCATACAAGTGAATTCATGCATGACATATGTTGCAAGAATTACGTTATGATAGCGTTGCGTCAAAAATATTAGTAAACTCACCGGTAAGACACATCATGTCAACAGAACTGCAGAAAGCAGTCAGACATTAGAATTGAGGCCTAGGTGTATGTCCGACGACAAAAGTACATTAAAACCCAAGAGTACATGTAAGGGTTTAATTTATAGACATTGCGAAAGCAAAAATAAGCACTAAAAAGCACCCGAAACGCACTTTAAGTGCATAATTTTGTATAATTTAGCTCAATTCAGCATTTAATCATATGAATGTTATACAGAAATTTCGTTTTATCATCCAGAATATTTCCCTAAGTGTTGGGAATTGAAAGGGTACAAGAAGGGTACTTAAAAGACACTAAAAAGTGTGATTTAGCACTTTAACGAACCAGTGTCTAACCGAACAACCGGATAATACCCGGAACACGAAAATATTATTATTTTCACTATTTATATTTTTCTGAGCCAGTTAGGGTCCCTGATTACCCTAACACCCGTCATAACACGCTATACTTAACTAACTAGGTTAAACACTTAACTAACCTATATAACCTAACTAGCACTTGGTTACAATCGAACTAGATACCCCCCCCCCCCATTGGAATCGGCCCCAACCATTGGGAACACAAGAGTACAAGGTTGATTATTATATTGTGTTATGTCTAATATCCTAAAGACACTAAATCCATTGGTCCATAATCACTAAAATTGCCTATAAAATAACACCTAAACATGAGAGATCATTATCTTAATCAAACACCAACTTACAAACTCTCTCCCTCACCCTTGGAGCTCTCGGCCGAACTCCCCACACCCACCCATCATATTTTCGAGTTTGGTTCTTGCATTCCATCATCATACACACATCAAAGGTCGCGTATTAGGAGTCTTGGTGCACTCGGAGCGCGAAGGACCACTTCCGTTAGCTTTTATCCACCCATTTTCCACCAAGAATCTTCCCTAGCCTTGAGCTAGAGGTATAACACTTAAAACTCGATTTTGAACTTATCTAAAGTGGTTAAAAGGGTTCGTGTCGGTTAAATATCGTTAACATACATTTTGAAGCATTAAAGTCTACTAAAAGTGTGAGAAATGGTGGTTAATAGCTTACAACTTGTGTAAAAGTTGTAGTACTTGAAAGATGTGTTTATCTAGACCCGATCTATGATTGTGGTAGCTCGGATCACCATTTAACCCGGTTTGGTAAGATCATGGATCTTAACATAAGCTTGTTTTGAATAATACAAGGGTTAAAAGGTGAAACTCTACCACACGCGAATCATGAACTTGCGTAAAAGAGTTTTACTTGTGAAATTGTGTTTAAAACTAGCAGATCTACGCATCTGCATGTGGTATTTTCAAAGGACCACGTGTCAAGAGAAAACATACTTTTGAAGACGGATCTTACATGAACTAAATATATGTTTAGTAAATAAACAAGTGTGTAAACACTTGTGTAACAAGGAAGTTCAACAAAGAAATATTTTTGTGAATCTTGACTAGAAGTTGTGAAACTTCATATTCTTTAAAAATAAAGTTTTTAAGAAACTAAACGTATTTTTAAAGATAACAAGACTTACTAAATGTGCTAGTAAGTTACTACACATTTCTGTAAATATTCAAGTTCATGAAATGGAGAAATTAGTGATTATTGTTGATGATTATTTGTTGATAATTGTTGTTGATGATTGCTGACGATTTAAAAGAAAATAAACACATGTTTTGAAAACATGGGAAACCTCCATTTTTAGGGGAAACTCTGTCGAAATTTCTATAAATTTCGACACTTAGAAAAAATATAAGTTTTAAGAAACTTATTCCCTAAAAATGTATCTAAAAATATTACCAAGGTTTCCCTAATTTTTGGTGATAAGAAATGAGGATTTCTTCAAGAATAAAAACGGATATAAGTATGTATATTTTTGAGAGAAAAATATATATTATTTCATCACCAACTTTTGTGCTAAGTGTATAAAGTATGTGTTATACGTGCTAGTGTATTAAGACTTAAAAATACACTAAATACTCATGAGGAGTATAAACATAAAAATACACATACAAGATACATAATTCGGGTGCAAAGTGCAAAACATGAAATACTTATATTAATTTTTGAGAAAATAATATAAGTAAAACACTTAGTTAAAAATATAGAATATTTTTAACACAAGAATATATACAAAAGAGAGTGACTGTACTTGTGCGATGCAAGTCTAGTGACTAACGTTAAGAAAACGCGTATAGGTTACGACGTTAAATAAGCAAATCCGGTGAAGTTTACGACGCACAAGAACGCAAAGTTGTGAGTTCATGCTCCCCCTTTTCTTTAACTGTTTTCAGTTTTTATAACTCTCGGGGGTGAAATACATGTTACAAATATTATAATTTTTACAAAGGGTAAAAATACAAGAAGCACTCTTGGTGAGAACGAGAACCGAGTGCAATATGATTTGAGAATACGAGAAGCACTCGTGGTGAGTGCAATATGATGAGCTTTAAGAAAAGCCTAGAAAATACTAGATCATGTGAGCTTAAACTAGATATTGAGATGCCATTAATACTTAATTAGGGACGAGGGTTAGATCTAACGGGTACGGCCGAGCCCCACTCATGGTCCTTATGTGACCTCTTGAGTGCTTCGGTGTCCCAGTCGAGGGAAATCGACACAGTCGAGGTTAATCGACACAGTCGAGGGAAATCGACACAGTCAAGGGAAATTGACGCAGTCGAGGTTAATCGACACAGTCGAGGGAAAATCGACACAGTGAAAGGAGAAAATACTAAAGCTCCCTATGTCCTCACATGCCTTAATGTCCTTGCTCATACACTCATTTAGTACGTGGTGTACACAAGAAAACGTGATGTATACAATAAATACTTGATTTGTAAAGGTTACAAACTATGTTTTCATACAAGATATACAAGACGCATGAACTCGCTCAACTTTATGTTGATGTTTTCCAAAATTACATGTATTTCAGGTGACAGGATGGATCTTGGGCGCAAGTGTCATAACTAGAAGTAGACTACAAGTCTAGATGTCATCCACTTTTGTTAAATCGAAACCTTGTCAAAGGTCGTGTTTTGAAAACTTAAAATACAAGTGTTTGTAATACTCAAATTTTCATGAATGGATGAACATCGTTTTGATCATGTAGTTGTTTATTACGATTGAATGCAATGATAACAAGCTAGTCACACATCATACGCTTCCGCAAAAGACAGGGTGTGACAGTTTGGTATCAGAGCTTCGATTGTAGTGAACTAGGATTCTTTCTCGAGTCTAGACTACAATCACTAGAGTTCTCTCACGAAAACATTTGACAAAAAGGTTTTCATTGCATTCACGAAAGCGCCAAGATCCACGAGTCAGACACTTTTCAAAAAGTGACAAGGCAAGGACATTAGTGAGGAATACCTTTAAAATAAGGTGCCAACCAAAGCATAGTCTACATGGGTTAGACTTGCCAAAAACAAAATGACCCCCCAAAAACGAGAGTTATACGTGATATAATGCATTAAATTGCTTGATTATGCTAAGTAGCATATATGTTATTGATATACATACATACAAATAAGTGTACGGAATGATTATTGACGTGAATAAATATACTTTCGACTCCAACTCCTATTCGTGTACGTGACTCGCACGATGAAGCTACCGACCTCGCGTCCTTTGCAAAGCTCATGGCTGGGAGTGATTACCAAACAAGATGCTGAGCTTGCTTCCGTAGGAGATGGCTGCTCTTCCCTCTCGATCGTGAAGATGCCTAACTACGGTGATGACGACGAGGCAGAGGCGGCAACCTTGAACGAATTCTCAATCAACGGGACGAGATCCCTGCGGCTTATGTGAAGCGAGATTGACGACATACTTGACCAGAAAAGGAAGATGAAGTATTCATCTCGAAGGTGCCCCTCCAACTACTAGGAATTATCTCCATTACTATTCCATCTAATCATCGTGCCTATACGCGCGTAACGATAACGAATGTTAGCGCGTGGACCATCGCAAAGGTCCTTTCCATGACAGAGGTATAAGGACAGTAGTGTCCCCTCCTTGATTGATTATCTGCTTGGACGAGAGAAAATTTGGGGTAACTGTGCAAGACAATTTATTATTACGGGGGCCCACGTAATAACGACTTGTAGTGCACAGAAATCCTGGTGGACTCTGCGGGTCAAGCTAATGAAAACCATACAAAATTAATCTATAGGTGTCCTCACCTTCATCTGGTAGAACAACACATAGATCAGTGCTTTAGCACGTTAGAAAGTAGGAAGCCTGTCTTAGCCTACTTCGTGACTGACACTTCTACCTGCATACGAGACGTTTGTGAAGACGATGTTTAAGCAAGAGAGGTGGAATGACATTCAGGAAGAATCAGTGACGATACACTCCCTATCACCTCTACACAAACAACCCCATCAAAGGGGAATTATACGCACCAGTAAAGCTAAAGACCTAAGAAAACCAATGTAACAGGAAATAACTGAAACTTGAATGACCAAGACGATGTAGCCTTGGGATCATCTCAAACAGTAAGCCAAGTTGGCAAGCCTATGTGAAGGCTCAATAACTGTTTATATATACGTGTGAAATTGGGTGGCTTATGGTGCTATGTATATCATAGACAATTGAAATATTGTCTAACCTACTTCATACCATTTTGGCAGAAGAGAATGCCGCCCAGGCGAGACACAAACACCAGTACGTTGCCAAGGACAGAAGCCGAGCTGCAAGAACGCATCTCGCAGGCAATTGCACGACATGAAGCCCTCCGCTCTGAGCACAGCAATGGCACTACTGGAAATAACCCTCCAACTGGCTGCACCTATAAACAGTTCCTGGACTGCAAGCCATTAAATTTTGATGGCACAGGAGGTGCCGTTGCATTTGTTCGTTGGGCAGAAAAGACTGACTCCATTCTAAGAATGAGTAACTGTTCGCCCCGACAGAGTGTTACTTATATCTCAGGGTTATTCGTAGATGGCGCACTCTCCTGGTGGAACCTTCAGGTTCAAACCCTTGGTGTGGATACTGCTTATGCACTAAGCTGGGACGAGCTCAAGGAAATGATGGAAAAGAAATACTGTTCTAGAGCCGAAATCTAGAAGATTGAGGTGGAGTTCTGGAACTTGAAAATGGACGGACCAAAGATTTCCGAATACGTCCAGCGATTTCACGACTTGTCTAGGCTCGTCCCCTACTTAGTCAAACCGGAATTCAAAAGGGTTGAACGATTCATTTGGGGACTTGCACCTCAGATCAGGAGCATGGTTACTACCTCAAAGCCCTCAACCATTGCAGAGGCTATCGATATGAGTGTCACCCTTACTGAAGAAGCTCTACGTGCGGGAAAATTTTCAGAATCTGAGGATAATAAGAAAGAGACTCATGTGGAGTCGTCAAGCAACAAGAAGAGGAAGTCCTCAAACCTAAACATGAGCACCCAAGTCAACTATGGAAGCTCTAGAACAGGCAAAAGAGAGAAGGTAAAACCGCCGCATAACAGGAAAACTGATGGAGCCACTTATAAGGCCGGTGGTAAGATCTACTCGGGAAGTAAGCCGAAGTGCGGAGAATGCAATTTTCACCATGAAGGTCGATGTATGAAGCCTAAGTGCGGAAAGTGTGGAAAAGAAGGGCACAACAAGGATGCCTGTTGGGCGAAGGACCCAGATGGAAGAAATAAGAGAATACCAGGTTGCTACAAATGTGGTGAAGCAGGGCACTTTAGGAAAGATTGCCCTAGGAAGAAACAAGCAAGGAAGGGTTTTCACGATCGAAACTCGTGAAGCACGCCAGGATCCAGATGCGGTTACGGGTACGTTCCCTAATAACCAACCTTATGCATCTATTTTTAATACTGGCATCAACTTCAACCCTGCATGCTTAGAACCTAAGAAACCGCTTGGCCTAGCAAAATAGACGTCCCGTATTCCTTAGAAATGGGCATAAAGAAGGCTAGTTTAAACAGTCGAAGCAATTAAGGATTGCATTTAGGGACTCAGAAGGCCGGAACCTTCTGTTACCATTGACTTGTGAAGTCATGAGATGTCAGTCAGCATGGATCAGGAATCCAAGTATAGAGCTGGAGTCGTTCAATATGAGAAAATCAGACGCATCCCTCTTGCGAATGATGGAACCCAAATTCCCTGCGATGGGTGCAAGGATGCTAGACCCCACAAGGTGGCAGATCTACGACATCCCTCACTGGTCGAAGAGACATAGAAGCGCCTCCGAGTAGGCTACGGAGCCTAAAACAATCCCCGTCATGGAAGAAGTCCCAGTAGCCTTTTCAGAAGACTTGCTAGGAACGCCTCTCTGTAGCGACGAGAGGAGTTCAGGATAAATCGCGTGCCAGGAGCAGCACCAGTGACGAATGACGCCATACCGACTAGCTTCACCAGCGAAACATGAACCTCTGATATAACTGCAAGAGCTGCTAGACAGAGGAAATTAAGGACATAACATCCTTAGTTAAGGAGACAAGGAGAAAGTTGGTAGTCTCCACTTTACATAAACTTCAGAAAATTGAGAATCAGAATCCTTTACCCAGGGATCAACTTGAGGACAAGAGGTCCTCCACTGTGAATACAAGTGGAAATATCCCTAAAACGACCTATAGGACTTGCTTCGAGCATTACAAGATCCTTGTCGTATCATTTGGCTTGACACATGCATCGACAATATATTCATGGACCTCATGAATCGAACGTGTGAGCCATACCTGGATAAGTTATATACTTATTGACTACATTCTTATATGGCCAACGACCAAGGAAGGCCGTGAGCAACAGCCGCAATTTACCTTGCAACTCTTAGAGAAAGCACAGTTATGTGCAATGATGACGAAAAGCGGATTTCGAGTTCGCGAAGGGAGAACTTTATGATACATGGTGGATAAGAACGAAATTCACGCCAACCCTGCAACCAAGAGCTAAAGAGCTAGAGTTGCAATTATGTGACGTCTCTCGACAAGTCTCGATTGTACGTCGATGCAACGAGACCACGACATTGCACACGCGGCACATTGATTAAGGAATCACGAGAAGAGATCTTGAGATAGATACAGTGATTGCGCGCCGCAACTGGACGTCATTACCTGAAAGAAAACGTTGCACGATCTTTATTGATCACAAGGGTTGCAACACACCGATGATCGTAAGAACTCGAACATGAACTGAGCTGCTGAACGATGCAGACTGTATGAACACAATACGTGCTTGTGTGATAAACTTTGATGAAAAGTCGAAACACTCACTTGCCCTTAGTGGAGTTTTCCTACAACGGTATCTATCACACCGCCGTCTAAACCGCTTCGTGTAAAGCTTTAGACGGAACATAATGAGTAAATTTCCGTCATGTTGAACGGAGACCAGAAATAAACAATCCACTGGCCCGAGATGGCCCGGGGAAAACTAGAAGCAAGATCGTTCGGATATGTGACCATATCAGGACAGCCCACAGAATACAGAAAGATTACGCCGATGAGCGGCAGAAATCGTAAGAATAAGAGACAAGAAGTATGACTAAAATGAGAGCCTCGCCTAGAGAAGGCGTAGTGTGAGTTGAAAAAAAAACGAAAGAGGTTGAATCCCCGGTGTAGGGATCAGAACCATTGCTCACAAGATGAAACTCCCAGAAAAAGATCAGTAGTGATCGCGACACATTCATGTGTCTAGACTGTAGAGGAGTCGACTTAAGGAACAGTCGTTGTTCCCACAAATAAGATTCACGTCAATGACAAATGACAAGAATTACTATAGAAACCTGTTGAGGTTTTGGACCAAGAGTCCGTGATACTATAGAAACCTGTTGAGGTTATGGACCAAGAGTCCACAAGATACAGAAAAGTCATGATCGACTTACTTGAGTATAATAGAATTCATGACATGACCCAGAGATTTCATGGGAACATGAAGACAAATCATGAATCTAAGTGACCATATTGGTTTCACAACTCCCCTGCGACCAATGGCATCGCTTGAATTTCGGGACGAAATTCTTTTAACGGGGGGAGACTGTGACAACCGTCACTTTTCCGTACATTCCGTACACTAGATGAACAGTAATTTGTGCTTAAATGACTGTGCATGATCTAGTTTACCAGAAAAATAAATTTCTGAATTCCATACAAGTGAATTCATGCATGACATATGTTGCAAGAATTACGTTATGATAGCGTTGCGTCAAAAATATTAGTAAACTCACCGGTAAGACACATCGTGTCAACAGAACTGCAGAAAGCAGTCAGACATTAGAATTGAGGCCTAGGTGTATGTCCGACGACAAAAGTACATTAAAACCCAAGAGTACATGTAAGGGTTTAATTTATAGACATTGCGAAAGCAAAAATAAGCACTAAAAAGCACCCGAAACGCACTTTAAGTGCATAATTTTGTATAATTTAGCTCAATTCAGCATTTAATCATATGAATGTTATACAGAAATTTCGTTTTATCATCCAGAATATTTCCCTAAGTGTTGGGAATTGAAAGGGTACAAGAAGGGTACTTAAAAGACACTAAAAAGTGTGATTTAGCACTTTAACGAACCAGTGTCTAACCGAACAACCGGATAATACCCGGAACACGAAAATATTATTATTTTCACTATTTATATTTTTCTGAGCCAGTTAGGGTCCCTGATTACCCTAACACCCGTCATAACACGCTATACTTAACTAACTAGGTTAAACACTTAACTAACCTATATAACCTAACTAGCACTTGGTTACAATCGAACTAGATACCCCCCCCCCCCATTGGAATCGGCCCCAACCATGGGGAACACAAGAGTACAAGGTTGATTATTATATTGTGTTATGTCTAATATCCTAAAGACACTAAATCCATTGGTCCATAATCACTAAAATTGCCTATAAAATAACACCTAAACATGAGAGATCATTATCTTAATCAAACACCAACTTACAAACTCTCTCCCTCACCCTTGGAGCTCTCGGCCGAACTCCCCACACCCACCCATCATATTTTCGAGTTTGGTTCTTGCATTCCATCATCATACACACATCAAAGGTCGCGTATTAGGAGTCTTGGTGCACTCGGAGCGCGAAGGACCACTTCCGTTAGCTTTTATCCACCCATTGTCCACCAAGAATCTTCCCTAGCCTTGAGCTAGAGGTATAACACTTAAAACTCGATTTTGAACTTATCTAAAGTGGTTAAAAGGGTTCGTGTCGGTTAAATATCGTTAACATACATTTTGAAGCATTAAAGTCTACTAAAAGTGTGAGAAATGGTGGTTAATAGCTTACAACTTGTGTAAAAGTTGTAGTACTTGAAAGATGTGTTTATCTAGACCCGATCTATGATTGTGGTAGCTCGGATCACCATTTAACCCGGTTTGGTAAGATCATGGATCTTAACATAAGCTTGTTTTGAATAATACAAGGGTTAAAAGGTGAAACTCTACCACACGCGAATCATGAACTTGCGTAAAAGAGTTTTACTTGTGAAATTGTGTTTAAAACTAGCAGATCTACGCATCTGCATGTGGTATTTTCAAAGGACCACGTGTCAAGAGAAAACATACTTTTGAAGACGGATCTTACATGAACTAAATATATGTTTAGTAAATAAACAAGTGTGTAAACACTTGTGTAACAAGGAAGTTCAACAAAGAAATATTTTTGTGAATCTTGACTAGAAGTTGTGAAACTTCATATTCTTTAAAAATAAAGTTTTTAAGAAACTAAACGTATTTTTAAAGATAACAAGACTTACTAAATGTGCTAGTAAGTTACTACACATTTCTGTAAATATTCAAGTTCATGAAATGGAGAAATTAGTGATTATTGTTGATGATTATTTGTTGATAATTGTTGTTGATGATTGCTGACGATTTAAAAGAAAATAAACACATGTTTTGAAAACATGGGAAACCTCCATTTTTAGGGGAAACTCTGTCGAAATTTCTATAAATTTCGACACTTAGAAAAAATATAAGTTTTAAGAAACTTATTCCCTAAAAATGTATCTAAAAATATTACCAAGGTTTCCCTAATTTTTGGTGATAAGAAATGAGGATTTCTTCAAGAATAAAAACGGATATAAGTATGTATATTTTTGAGAGAAAAATATATATTATTTCATCACCAACTTTTGTGCTAAGTGTATAAAGTATGTGTTATACGTGCTAGTGTATTAAGACTTAAAAATACACTAAATACTCATGAGGAGTATAAACATAAAAATACACATACAAGATACATAATTCGGGTGCAAAGTGCAAAACATGAAATACTTATATTAATTTTTGAGAAAATAATATAAGTAAAACACTTAGTTAAAAATATAGAATATTTTTAACACAAGAATATATACAAAAGAGAGTGACTGTACTTGTGCGATGCAAGTCTAGTGACTAACGTTAAGAAAACGCGTATAGGTTACGACGTTAAATAAGCAAATCCGGTGAAGTTTACGACGCACAAGAACGCAAAGTTGTGAGTTCATGCTCCCCCTTTTCTTTAACTGTTTTCAGTTTTTATAACTCTCGGGGGTGAAATACATGTTACAAATATTATAATTTTTACAAAGGGTAAAAATACAAGAAGCACTCTTGGTGAGAACGAGAACCGAGTGCAATATGATTTGAGAATACGAGAAGCACTCGTGGTGAGTGCAATATGATGAGCTTTAAGAAAAGCCTAGAAAATACTAGATCATGTGAGCTTAAACTAGATATTGAGATGCCATTAATACTTAATTAGGGACGAGGGTTAGATCTAACGGGTACGGCCGAGCCCCACTCATGGTCCTTATGTGACCTCTTGAGTGCTTCGGTGTCCCAGTCGAGGGAAATCGACACAGTCGAGGTTAATCGACACAGTCGAGGGAAATCGACACAGTCAAGGGAAATTGACGCAGTCGAGGTTAATCGACACAGTCGAGGGAAAATCGACACAGTGAAAGGAGAAAATACTAAAGCTCCCTATGTCCTCACATGCCTTAATGTCCTTGCTCATACACTCATTTAGTACGTGGTGTACACAAGAAAACGTGATGTATACAATAAATACTTGATTTGTAAAGGTTACAAACTATGTTTTCATACAAGATATACAAGACGCATGAACTCGCTCAACTTTATGTTGATGTTTTCCAAAATTACATGTATTTCAGGTGACAGGATGGATCTTGGGCGCAAGTGTCATAACTAGAAGTAGACTACAAGTCTAGATGTCATCCACTTTTGTTAAATCGAAACCTTGTCAAAGGTCGTGTTTTGAAAACTTAAAATACAAGTGTTTGTAATACTCAAATTTTCATGAATGGATGAACATCGTTTTGATCATGTAGTTGTTTATTACGATTGAATGCAATGATAACAAGCTAGTCACACATCATACGCTTCCGCAAAAGACAGGGTGTGACAGTTTGGTATCAGAGCTTCGATTGTAGTGAACTAGGATTCTTTCTCGAGTCTAGACTACAATCACTAGAGTTCTCTCACGAAAACATTTGACAAAAAGGTTTTCATTGCATTCACGAAAGCGCCAAGATCCACGAGTCAGACACTTTTCAAAAAGTGACAAGGCAAGGACATTAGTGAGGAATACCTTTAAAATAAGGTGCCAACCAAAGCATAGTCTACATGGGTTAGACTTGCCAAAAACAAAATGACCCCCCAAAAACGAGAGTTATACGTGATATAATGCATTAAATTGCTTGATTATGCTAAGTAGCATATATGTTATTGATATACATACATACAAATAAGTGTACGGAATGATTATTGACGTGAATAAATATACTTTCGACTCCAACTCCTATTCGTGTACGTGACTCGCACGATGAAGCTACCGACCTCGCGTCCTTTGCAAAGCTCATGGCTGGGAGTGATTACCAAACAAGATGCTGAGCTTGCTTCCGTAGGAGATGGCTGCTCTTCCCTCTCGATCGTGAAGATGCCTAACTACGGTGATGACGACGAGGCAGAGGCGGCAACCTTGAACGAATTCTCAATCAACGGGACGAGATCCCTGCGGCTTATGTGAAGCAAGATTGACGACATACTTGACCAGAAAAGGAAGATGAAGTATTCATCTCGAAGGTGCCCCTCCAACTACTAGGAATTATCTCCATTACTATTCCATCTAATCATCGTGCCTATACGCGCGTAACGATAACGAATGTTAGCGCGTGGACCATCGCAAAGGTCCTTTCCATGACAGAGGTATAAGGACAGTAGTGTCCCCTCCTTGATTGATTATCTGCTTGGACGAGAGAAAATTTGGGGTAACTGTGCAAGACAATTTATTATTACGGGGGCCCACGTAATAACGACTTGTAGTGCACAGAAATCCTGGTGGACTCTGCGGGTCAAGCTAATGAAAACCATACAAAATTAATCTATAGGTGTCCTCACCTTCATCTGGTAGAACAACACATAGATCAGTGCTTTAGCACGTTAGAAAGTAGGAAGCCTGTCTTAGCCTACTTCGTGACTGACACTTCTACCTGCATACGAGACGTTTGTGAAGACGATGTTTAAGCAAGAGAGGTGGAATGACATTCAGGAAGAATCAGTGACGATACACTCCCTATCACCTCTACACAAACAACCCCATCAAAGGGGAATTATACGCACCAGTAAAGCTAAAGACCTAAGAAAACCAATGTAGCAGGAAATAACTGAAACTTGAATGACCAAGACGATGTAGCCTTGGGATCATCTCAAACAGTAAGCCAAGTTGGCAAGCCTATGTGAAGGCTCAATAACTGTTTATATATACGTGTGAAATTGGGTGGCTTATGGTGCTATGTATATCATAGACAATTGAAATATTGTCTAACCTACTTCATACCATTTTGGCAGAAGAGAATGCCGCCCAGGCGAGACACAAACACCAGTACGTTGCCAAGGACAGAAGCCGAGCTGCAAGAACGCATCTCGCAGGCAATTGCACGACATGAAGCCCTCCGCTCTGAGCACAGCAATGGCACTACTGGAAATAACCCTCCAACTGGCTGCACCTATAAACAGTTCCTGGACTGCAAGCCATTAAATTTTGATGGCACAGGAGGTGCCGTTGCATTTGTTCGTTGGGCAGAAAAGACTGACTCCATTCTAAGAATGAGTAACTGTTCGCCCCGACAGAGTGTTACTTATATCTCAGGGTTATTCGTAGATGGCGCACTCTCCTGGTGGAACCTTCAGGTTCAAACCCTTGGTGTGGATACTGCTTATGCACTAAGCTGGGACGAGCTCAAGGAAATGATGGAAAAGAAATACTGTTCTAGAGCCGAAATCCAGAAGATTGAGGTGGAGTTCTGGAACTTGAAAATGGACGGACCAAAGATTTCCGAATACGTCCAGCGATTTCACGACTTGTCTAGGCTCGTCCCCTACTTAGTCAAACCGGAATTCAAAAGGGTTGAACGATTCATTTGGGGACTTGCACCTCAGATCAGGAGCATGGTTACTACCTCAAAGCCCTCAACCATTGCAGAGGCTATCGATATGAGTGTCACCCTTACTGAAGAAGCTCTACGTGCGGGAAAATTTTCAGAATCTGAGGATAACAAGAAAGAGACTCATGTGGAGTCGTCAAGCAACAAGAAGAGGAAGTCCTCAAACCTAAACATGAGCACCCAAGTCAACTATGGAAGCTCTAGAACAGGCAAAAGAGAGAAGGTAAAACCGCCGCATAACAGGAAAACTGATGGAGCCACTTATAAGGCCGGTGGTAAGATCTACTCGGGAAGTAAGCCGAAGTGCGGAGAATGCAATTTTCACCATGAAGGTCGATGTATGAAGCCTAAGTGCGGAAAGTGTGGAAAAGAAGGGCACAACAAGGATGCCTGTTGGGCGAAGGACCCAGATGGAAGAAATAAGAGAATACCAGGTTGCTACAAATGTGGTGAAGCAGGGCACTTTAGGAAAGATTGCCCTAGGAAGAAACAAGCAAGGAAGGGTTTTCACGATCGAAACTCGTGAAGCACGCCAGGATCCAGATGCGGTTACGGGTACGTTCCCTAATAACCAACCTTATGCATCTATTTTTAATACTGGCATCAACTTCAACCCTGCATGCTTAGAACCTAAGAAACCGCTTGGCCTAGCAAAATAGACGTCCCGTATTCCTTAGAAATGGGCATAAAGAAGGCTAGTTTAAACAGTCGAAGCAATTAAGGATTGCATTTAGGGACTCAGAAGGCCGGAACCTTCTGTTACCATTGACTTGTGAAGTCATGAGATGTCAGTCAGCATGGATCAGGAATCCAAGTATAGAGCTGGAGTCGTTCAATATGAGAAAATCAGACGCATCCCTCTTGCGAATGATGGAACCCAAATTCCCTGCGATGGGTGCAAGGATGCTAGACCCCACAAGGTGGCAGATCTACGACATCCCTCACTGGTCGAAGAGACATAGAAGCGCCTCCGAGTAGGCTACGGAGCCTAAAACAATCCCCGTCATGGAAGAAGTCCCAGTAGCCTTTTCAGAAGACTTGCTAGGAACGCCTCTCTGTAGCGACGAGAGGAGTTCAGGATAAATCGCGTGCCAGGAGCAGCACCAGTGACGAATGACGCCATACCGACTAGCTTCACCAGCGAAACATGAACCTCTGATATAACTGCAAGAGCTGCTAGACAGAGGAAATTAAGGACATAACATCCTTAGTTAAGGAGACAAGGAGAAAGTTGGTAGTCTCCACTTTACATAAACTTCAGAAAATTGAGAATCAGAATCCTTTACCCAGGGATCAACTTGAGGACAAGAGGTCCTCCACTGTGAATACAAGTGGAAATATCCCTAAAACGACCTATAGGACTTGCTTCGAGCATTACAAGATCCTTGTCGTATCATTTGGCTTGACACATGCATCGACAATATATTCATGGACCTCATGAATCGAACGTGTGAGCCATACCTGGATAAGTTATATACTTATTGACTACATTCTTATATGGCCAACGACCAAGGAAGGCCGTGAGCAACAGCCGCAATTTACCTTGCAACTCTTAGAGAAAGCACAGTTATGTGCAATGATGACGAAAAGCGGATTTCGAGTTCGCGAAGGGAGAACTTTATGATACATGGTGGATAAGAACGAAATTCACGCCAACCCTGCAACCAAGAGCTAAAGAGCTAGAGTTGCAATTATGTGACGTCTCTCGACAAGTCTCGATTGTACGTCGATGCAACGAGACCACGACATTGCACACGCGGCACATTGATTAAGGAATCACGAGAAGAGATCTTGAGATAGATACAGTGATTGCGCGCCGCAACTGGACGTCATTACCTGAAAGAAAACGTTGCACGATCTTTATTGATCACAAGGGTTGCAACACACCGATGATCGTAAGAACTCGAACATGAACTGAGCTGCTGAACGATGCAGACTGTATGAACACAATACGTGCTTGTGTGATAAACTTTGATGAAAAGTCGAAACACTCACTTGCCCTTAGTGGAGTTTTCCTACAACGGTATCTATCACACCGCCGTCTAAACCGCTTCGTGTAAAGCTTTAGACGGAACATAATGAGTAAATTTCCGTCATGTTGAACGGAGACCAGAAATAAACAATCCACTGGCCCGAGATGGCCCGGGGAAAACTAGAAGCAAGATCGTTCGGATATGTGACCATATCAGGACAGCCCACAGAATACAGAAAGATTACGCCGATGAGCGGCAGAAATCGTAAGAATAAGAGACAAGAAGTATGACTAAAATGAGAGCCTCGCCTAGAGAAGGCGTAGTGTGAGTTGAAAAAAAAACGAAAGAGGTTGAATCCCCGGTGTAGGGATCAGAACCATTGCTCACAAGATGAAACTCCCAGAAAAAGATCAGTAGTGATCGCGACACATTCATGTGTCTAGACTGTAGAGGAGTCGACTTAAGGAACAGTCGTTGTTCCCACAAATAAGATTCACGTCAATGACAAATGACAAGAATTACTATAGAAACCTGTTGAGGTTTTGGACCAAGAGTCCGTGATACTATAGAAACCTGTTGAGGTTATGGACCAAGAGTCCACAAGATACAGAAAAGTCATGATCGACTTACTTGAGTATAATAGAATTCATGACATGACCCAGAGATTTCATGGGAACATGAAGACAAATCATGAATCTAAGTGACCATATTGGTTTCACAACTCCCCTGCGACCAATGGCATCGCTTGAATTTCGGGACGAAATTCTTTTAACGGGGGGAGACTGTGACAACCGTCACTTTTCCGTACATTCCGTACACTAGATGAACAGTAATTTGTGCTTAAATGACTGTGCATGATCTAGTTTACCAGAAAAATAAATTTCTGAATTCCATACAAGTGAATTCATGCATGACATATGTTGCAAGAATTACGTTATGATAGCGTTGCGTCAAAAATATTAGTAAACTCACCGGTAAGACACATCGTGTCAACAGAACTGCAGAAAGCAGTCAGACATTAGAATTGAGGCCTAGGTGTATGTCCGACGACAAAAGTACATTAAAACCCAAGAGTACATGTAAGGGTTTAATTTATAGACATTGCGAAAGCAAAAATAAGCACTAAAAAGCACCCGAAACGCACTTTAAGTGCATAATTTTGTATAATTTAGCTCAATTCAGCATTTAATCATATGAATGTTATACAGAAATTTCGTTTTATCATCCAGAATATTTCCCTAAGTGTTGGGAATTGAAAGGGTACAAGAAGGGTACTTAAAAGACACTAAAAAGTGTGATTTAGCACTTTAACGAACCAGTGTCTAACCGAACAACCGGATAATACCCGGAACACGAAAATATTATTATTTTCACTATTTATATTTTTCTGAGCCAGTTAGGGTCCCTGATTACCCTAACACCCGTCATAACACGCTATACTTAACTAACTAGGTTAAACACTTAACTAACCTATATAACCTAACTAGCACTTGGTTACAATCGAACTAGATACCCCCCCCCCCCATTGGAATCGGCCCCAACCATGGGGAACACAAGAGTACAAGGTTGATTATTATATTGTGTTATGTCTAATATCCTAAAGACACTAAATCCATTGGTCCATAATCACTAAAATTGCCTATAAAATAACACCTAAACATGAGAGATCATTATCTTAATCAAACACCAACTTACAAACTCTCTCCCTCACCCTTGGAGCTCTCGGCCGAACTCCCCACACCCACCCATCATATTTTCGAGTTTGGTTCTTGCATTCCATCATCATACACACATCAAAGGTCGCGTATTAGGAGTCTTGGTGCACTCGGAGCGCGAAGGACCACTTCCGTTAGCTTTTATCCACCCATTTTCCACCAAGAATCTTCCCTAGCCTTGAGCTAGAGGTATAACACTTAAAACTCGATTTTGAACTTATCTAAAGTGGTTAAAAGGGTTCGTGTCGGTTAAATATCGTTAACATACATTTTGAAGCATTAAAGTCTACTAAAAGTGTGAGAAATGGTGGTTAATAGCTTACAACTTGTGTAAAAGTTGTAGTACTTGAAAGATGTGTTTATCTAGACCCGATCTATGATTGTGGTAGCTCGGATCACCATTTAACCCGGTTTGGTAAGATCATGGATCTTAACATAAGCTTGTTTTGAATAATACAAGGGTTAAAAGGTGAAACTCTACCACACGCGAATCATGAACTTGCGTAAAAGAGTTTTACTTGTGAAATTGTGTTTAAAACTAGCAGATCTACGCATCTGCATGTGGTATTTTCAAAGGACCACGTGTCAAGAGAAAACATACTTTTGAAGACGGATCTTACATGAACTAAATATATGTTTAGTAAATAAACAAGTGTGTAAACACTTGTGTAACAAGGAAGTTCAACAAAGAAATATTTTTGTGAATCTTGACTAGAAGTTGTGAAACTTCATATTCTTTAAAAATAAAGTTTTTAAGAAACTAAACGTATTTTTAAAGATAACAAGACTTACTAAATGTGCTAGTAAGTTACTACACATTTCTGTAAATATTCAAGTTCATGAAATGGAGAAATTAGTGATTATTGTTGATGATTATTTGTTGATAATTGTTGTTGATGATTGCTGACGATTTAAAAGAAAATAAACACATGTTTTGAAAACATGGGAAACCTCCATTTTTAGGGGAAACTCTGTCGAAATTTCTATAAATTTCGACACTTAGAAAAAATATAAGTTTTAAGAAACTTATTCCCTAAAAATGTATCTAAAAATATTACCAAGGTTTCCCTAATTTTTGGTGATAAGAAATGAGGATTTCTTCAAGAATAAAAACGGATATAAGTATGTATATTTTTGAGAGAAAAATATATATTATTTCATCACCAACTTTTGTGCTAAGTGTATAAAGTATGTGTTATACGTGCTAGTGTATTAAGACTTAAAAATACACTAAATACTCATGAGGAGTATAAACATAAAAATACACATACAAGATACATAATTCGGGTGCAAAGTGCAAAACATGAAATACTTATATTAATTTTTGAGAAAATAATATAAGTAAAACACTTAGTTAAAAATATAGAATATTTTTAACACAAGAATATATACAAAAGAGAGTGACTGTACTTGTGCGATGCAAGTCTAGTGACTAACGTTAAGAAAACGCGTATAGGTTACGACGTTAAATAAGCAAATCCGGTGAAGTTTACGACGCACAGGAACGCAAAGTTGTGAGTTCATGCTCCCCCTTTTCTTTAACTGTTTTCAGTTTTTATAACTCTCGGGGGTGAAATACATGTTACAAATATTATAATTTTTACAAAGGGTAAAAATACAAGAAGCACTCTTGGTGAGAACGAGAACCGAGTGCAATATGATTTGAGAATACGAGAAGCACTCGTGGTGAGTGCAATATGATGAGCTTTAAGAAAAGCCTAGAAAATACTAGATCATGTGAGCTTAAACTAGATATTGAGATGCCATTAATACTTAATTAGGGACGAGGGTTAGATCTAACGGGTACGGCCGAGCCCCACTCATGGTCCTTATGTGACCTCTTGAGTGCTTCGGTGTCCCAGTCGAGGGAAATCGACACAGTCGAGGTTAATCGACACAGTCGAGGGAAATCGACACAATCAAGGGAAATTGACGCAGTCGAGGTTAATCGACACAGTCGAGGGAAAATCGACACAGTGAAAGGAGAAAATACTAAAGCTCCCTATGTCCTCACATGCCTTAATGTCCTTGCTCATACACTCATTTAGTACGTGGTGTACACAAGAAAACGTGATGTATACAATAAATACTTGATTTGTAAAGGTTACAAACTATGTTTTCATACAAGATATACAAGACGCATGAACTCGCTCAACTTTATGTTGATGTTTTCCAAAATTACATGTATTTCAGGTGACAGGATGGATCTTGGGCGCAAGTGTCATAACTAGAAGTAGACTACAAGTCTAGATGTCATCCACTTTTGTTAAATCGAAACCTTGTCAAAGGTCGTGTTTTGAAAACTTAAAATACAAGTGTTTGTAATACTCAAATTTTCATGAATGGATGAACATCGTTTTGATCATGTAGTTGTTTATTACGATTGAATGCAATGATAACAAGCTAGTCACACATCATACGCTTCCGCAAAAGACAGGGTGTGACACGAAAGAACCGTTTAGGTGGTACACCGTGCTATGAAATGAATTTATGTACCATTGCCTTAACACACAACTGTGTAGAGACTGCTTTAATTGAAATAAACAAGACGGATTTAGAGCATCTTAGCAAATAATTTAAATCTGTGCATGAAGTGAGTAACCAAATTAGCGCAAGCTCCAATTTCGTGAAAGTATCACCGTAAGGTATCGAAATCAACAAATGATTTAGTGTGGTCGTAGACCAACCAAGTCCACTACGACTCGAAACAAAAGAACTTTTGCCAATGATTTGAATATGATTCTCTCAATACATCATATGACGTCTTAAACTGAATATATGAAATGGATAAGTTCAAGCAATTGAACTTGGTTTTAGCGTAACCCGGCAATAAACGTATGTATCAACAAAGGAATCTCGGCATGGTCGCAAATATAAACCATGAATGTAACCTGAAATAAATGAAGTTTCAAGAGGGTGTGTTGACTTGATAGCAAAAGAGTCAACAGTCACAATAATGTAGGGCATTCGAATTCACAAATCGGTAATTAGATTTAGCGTCATAATATTTGAACTTAAATGAAGCGTTTGGAACGAAATGAAGTCGCACGCGTAGCAAATGGTGCATGTGTGACAAATAAGTTTCCAAGAAAAGGAATAATGAGTATCTGCCAAAATGAAGAAATGACCAGATATCGAAGCAAATGTGTGTTCACTCTCAGCGAAGAAAATTAACGTGATGCAACTACCATTAAAGGGGAGTAGAGATGCAAACATCTACTCGCTAGAAGTAAAAGAAATTTAAGTACTTTCTGTTTGGTCAACGGAACTGGCATATATGTCAGGTTAATGGTGTCTGCTCGAGTTAACGGATGTGGTTCCTAAGTAACGACCTTTGTGAATTTGGACCTGGTTCCCGATGGTCCCAAGTACATGTTTCCTAGATTCTCGGAGTTTCGTATTTGGTGTAGAATCGTTCTATGCATCGTGTAGGAAACGCCATTCTTGTGTACGTTTAAAACAAGTTATTGTCCCACAATTTCCCCCGGTATATTTTCTTCCTGAATTTACAGCTACTTGATCATTGATCAGTCGGGACATACGGGTTGGATCCTCGCAGTTAGTCCAATAAGTAGTTCGTCAATCCTTAGCAAGAGTCGCTGACTCTTGTTGGCTAGCTCATCCGACTCCTGGTAGCTTGATGTTCATTTGAAAGTCGTCGTCCTTTCTCTTGACAAGCAGAACTGGGGTTACCCAAAACAGAAATTTTTGGTCTGTTATCTTCCTTCTCTATCCATCACTGAAACTACATTGTCAATCCTTGCATTTCCGAAGATGTAAGTCTCTAGAGTGCATTATCTATAGACGCGGCACCTGGAATCAAGTCGATGCGAAATTCGACTTGTCGTTGAGGAGATAATTCTGGAAAGTCTTCAAGGAAGATTTCAGGATATTTCCTTATCACAGGAATATCTTCGAGTTTTGGTTCTTTGGCTCCCTTGTCCCCGACATGAGCCAAGGAAAACAACACATCCCTTACATAACAAATTTCGTGCCTACCAGCAATTAGTAATTTGTAGAGGCGTATCCTGCTTCATGAGTCACGATCGTTCCTTTACTCGCCACCGGGATGCGATCATCAATCTCCGCTCGATCACTCGGCAATTAATCCATCTCAATTACTTCGTCAAAGTTCCCCAACTCAACTGGCAGCCGATCAAGCGTAAACTTACACTCTCTGGGTCCTATCTTGCCGTTTCTAGTTACGGCGTTGGTTTCCACTAGCTTCACTTAGCTAGTTCCATCGAGTACTGGGTATCTATCTTACTTACTACTAAAACAAGTATATTCTGAAGCTAAAATTCGACAATAATATCGAATAGCACAGACGCACAATATTGACTACTATGAGACGTACCGATGGCCATGTTTGGACCCCCGCGTGCTTCACGAGCTCCGATGTTGGATGTCCCTTCACGGTCTTGGTAAATCCTCTTTGGGCAATTTTTCCTAAAGTACACCATGTTCCCACATCGGTAGCAGCCTGGAAATTTATTATTATTATTACTTCTGTCCTGGTTGTCGTCATCATTCCCTCCTTGTCTGGGACTCCCCGCCCAACAGGCATCCTTGTTATGTCCTTTCTTTCCACACCTACCGCACTTAGGATTCTGACATTGACATTCATGGTGGTACTTGCACCCAGCACCTCTCGGATTAGCTTCCACGCAAATCTCAACATTGGCTTGATTGTTGTTAGGGCAATCCTTCTTGAAAGGCCCTTTGTCCCCACAGTCAAAACAACCTCGAACGAGTATTTGTTCTTTAATGGTCCTACTTTGATAGCCGTCGTTGCTTCCTCCGTGATCCTTGTTATCAACTTGACCTTCGTTTCCATGTTCCATTCCGACCCGACACGTCTCCTTGACATGCCCTACTTTGTCACAGTCATCACTTATCCCATCCCTACATGGCCCGACATGATGAAGTAAGCAGTTACCGCACTTAGGTAGGGTCCCCATGTACTCTTTCCTCTTTTTGGCTTTGTTCTTGCTATTTTTTCGTGCATTCTCCTGGAAGTCAGTGGGCTTTCTCTTGTTCTTTCCAGATGACTCCACCTGAGTTTCCTTCTTCTTATCAGGGTTTGAAAGCTTTTCCAGTCTAACTGCTTCTTTACTGAGTGCCGCACTTAACTTGATTGCATCGATGGTTGTTGGTGGAGCTGATACCGTCATTAAGCGCAGGACCTGAGGCACTAATCCCCAGATGAATGGCTCCGTCCTTTACAACTCTGGTTCGACTAAGTACGGAACAACCCGCGATAAATTGTGAAGTTTTTGCACGTACTCCGCCACATTTGGACCCTCCATCCTTAGCTTCCAAAATTCGAATTCCAGCTTCTGGATCGCCATCTGAGAACAATACTCCTTACGCATCATTTCCTTCAGCTCATCCCATGTTAGAGTGTTCGTAGCAGCTATGCCCATCATTCGAATCTGAGAGTTCCACCATGACCAGGCCCCATCTCGAAGCGACCCTGACACATATAGGACTTGTTGTTCTGACGTACATCCGCTCACTCGCAAAAAAAAATCCATGTTTTCGGTCCATTTCACAAAGGTTATGGCATCTCCAGTGCCGCCAAAGTTCGGAGGCTCGCAGTCGAGGAACTGCTTATAGGTACAGCCATGAGGTGGGTTGCTTCCAGAGGTACTTCCGCTATGCTTGGGGCGAAGGGCCTCGAGCTATGCAATGGCCTGTGAGATGCGCTCTTGTAGTTCTGCCGCTGTTGCTGGCAGAGGGTTGTTGGTCTCGAGGTTCCCTTGTATCAACATCTTTTAAAAGAAGATAGGTTAGGTCAGGTCCTTATGCATATAAGTATGTAGTTCGCGTATGTAATAACATTCATCAATCGCAAGTAAACACATAACATCCCATGTCATAACACAAACAAGTAATTCCAATAACGTATATAACGAGAATGTTGTGATTGAGCTTTCATTATTTACAAACCACAATTACATTGTCTAACAAACTGTATTACAACGAAAAGGGGGTACAGGGTCACTCTACCCTTGCCCAACAAGTATGTCAGTGTATCACAATTACGGAGTCAGACGTGGTCTTCAAAAGTCTCCACAATCCCGGCTTATCATTAGTGTCTTTACCCAAATGTAATGCAATCCGCATAAACCAGAAATCAACTATACTGGTGACTGAGGTGGAGGAGGAAAGAAAGGTAAACTGTTAACATGCGTGAACTCCTCCTCGAGCTTGTATATACGTCGAAACAATTAGCTGATCTGCTGCTTGACAGTAAAGAAATGAGCATCAGAATCCTGGGAACTGTGTAATAGCAACGGTCAAGAGCGCAAAAGGAACCTTGATGTATGTGGCGGATCAAAGTATGCTGGCAATAGACAGGGTGGAGGACGGGGTGTCTTACATAAACTTTTCAGACAATATGTTGTCTTGTGATGTAGACACTTAAATCATGTTTTCGGTTATGTAATGTTTTGCATTTGAAGTTACCAAATGTGGTGTCAGCTCAAGCTCCAACATTCTGCGACTCATATCCTCAAACTGCAGTTGATGTTACAGGAGCAACTCATCTCGTGTGTAGCCTCCATAATGTGAGGGATGGTAAAGGTCTAAAATTAGCATAGTGTATTATAGGAACCATCGAAATGGCTCGTCCAGCGTCGTAGAGGTGAAAGTAGCAAATGGTGCGGCTTGCGAGGTCGTAGAAAATGCTGTTGTAGCAAAGGAATCGTTATGCGGGTGCTGACCTGGAGTACTTTTCCGGGGTGCGGGCAAGTCCGGAAAGGAAACGATAAGTATGCCAGTGCAATGGGCGTCGGTCTCCATAGGGGAAAAGGAGCAACATTAGCGGTGATGGGTTCAAAAACAAACGTTTCAACCAATAAGGAGATTGTCAAGTGCTGGCACTGGGTCAGATATTAGGGGTGCAATGTCTAGTAAACCAAAAGAAACAGGGTCATGACCAAGTAAGGGTGCAGGATCAGTAGGTGCAACATCAAGCTGACCCAAAAGGTGCAGAAGCTAGCTCAGGAGCAGGCCCTGGGTCATGTAACGGTGTGGTGCCTCGAGCAAGTGTTAGTGCAGCAGTCATAATGGCGGCGGCGTCTTTGTCAGTAGTAGAAAGATGTAATCCGGCCGTCTATAAGGCTGTAAATGTCACAGACTCAAAGGAGTCTGAAATCGGGAGTATACTAGAATCAGAGGGTAGCTTGACAACAGGGGTCTCAAAAGTGAAATGTGTAATAATGTTCTCGTCTAACTTTCTATTATCATGGGCATCAGCAGGAGGACCATCAATAAACATGTCAACGTCATCGTCAATTGTTCGTCGAGTAGCCAACCGTCGGAAGGAATGTCCACAGGAGGCACATTGTCGAGGATCGGAGCCATGGTGTGCTCATCATCGGGATGACCAGTGACGAAGGGGTCATGGACTGAAATAAGAGTGATAGAAGGATTCTTGTCAGAGAAACCACCCGCAAAGGTAAAGTATCACCAAAATCTGGTAGTGCGGACTGTTGGAAGTCGTCCTCGCCCTTGATTGGCATATCTGGATGTTGTCACACCCTCAGTGTCTGACGTAAATATCTCTGACGCAGATGCAGTCTCATCATCTGTGGCGGCGGTCGTAGGGTTATCAATGTCTGATACTCGCCTTCTAAATAGTGTGACATGTGTGCCGGTACATAATAGTCATAGCATGTATATCCATAGTAATTATTAACATTTAGTGTATGCAAATACTCACCACATATGCCCGTATATCAATAATCAGCAATTAAGCGTGTAAGTAATGACAATGTAAGCATGTAATCATCCTAGTCTTCCCCAACTATCCCACCCAGCCTCTTAGACTGAACTTCCTAGTCTCTCCGACTAACTCCCTGGTCTCTAAGACCAACTCCCTGGTCTCTCAGACTAACTCCCTGGTCTCTCAGACTAACTCCCTAGTCTCTAAGACCAAATCTCTCCAGTCTCTAAGACTAAATCCCTGGTCTCTAAGACCAATCCTCCCTCAGTCTCTAAGACTAATTCCCTGGTCTTTAAGACCAATCCTCCCTCAGTCTCTAAGATTGATCCTCCCTCAGTCTCTACGACTGATCCTCCCTCAGTCTCTAAGACTGATCCTCCCTCAGTCTCTAAGACTGAATTATAAACATAAATTTGGAAATGTGTATTTGTGCCTTTTTGTTTGTAAAAATGTTTGTTTCCTGGATCTGGATGTTTTGTGTATGCAATGTAAAAATGTTTGAAAATGTTTTCGTGAGAGCCCTGATGATCATAGTCTAGACTCGGGAAAGAATCCTAGTTCGCTATGATCGAGGCTCTGATACCAAGCTGTCACACCCTGGCTTTTGCGGAAGCGTGGGTTTATTTGGTGTGACTTCTTAATACCATTGCATACGATCATAACAACACTATATGATAAAACCAGTAGATGTACATCCATTAATTTAAGTTTAAAATTAGTACAACATAATTGTCTGAAATGTCGATACCAAATTCAATTACAACCCATAACATGTTTTAAGGAGTTCAAAAGACTCAATAAAAGATTTTAAAACAAACCCGAGTTTAGGACCACGTATCTCGTCCAGGATTAAGATACGTCTCCTACGCCCTAATGACTTGGATGACATCTTTATTCACAACGCAGCTTAAAAACTCCAACGCCCGCCAGATCCATTTACTAATTCCCTGAAATACATGTAGTTTGAAAAATCAACAAAAGTTGAGCGAGTTCATGTGTAAGTGAGTATGTATGTTAGGACCGGTTTTGACTCCGTTTCGATTGCGTATGACACGTTCGACGTGCGGAATCCGTGAACGTGCGTGACCGAACACACGTGACGTAATTATAACCGTGATTCTATTAATAGATCTGAAATAGTACAACACCTTGAATCATGTACACGAGCTTTCTCTCTCTAAACTCTCTCTCTAGATCTAGATCTCCAAAGCTCCAAATGCAAAAGTTGCAAAAGTCTCCAACTCTAACCCTATCTCTACTATTTATAGGCCAAGGCTTTAATGAGAAAACTCATTAATTACAATATTGCCACCTTGCCTTTCTTAACTAGATGTTAAAATATAAAGCTAGAATTAAAGTGTTTCCGCCACGATTTGAGATGACGGAGGCGATAGACATAAATGCACTAACAAACTCCCCCTTGGATATTGCCGCAGTCAATCTCAATCATTGAGTCAAACTCGTAGCGTTTTTTCTTTCTTTCTCTCTAGCTTGAACAGAATCCCCATTGATCTGTCTTCAGCTTCAGCTCCCCCTTTCGGTAGACTCTTCAGGCCCCCCTTTCGTCAAGCTTCCGTGCTTTGGGATCGACACCTGGATTTCCGGTTACAAGCTCCTCCAGAATAGTTCCTGGGTCCTTGAATGCACGCTTCCTCTTGCGTTGAGCTCGTCTTCAGACTCCCCCTTAGACTCGGCTATCGGGATCGTAGTCTGGTACAACATCTGCAATTCTCAAACATTTATAAGTAAAAATATTTTGATCATCCAGGATTGAAAACCCTGGCTCTCTCAGCATAAGCTAAAATATTTCAACAATGAAAGCATTTTTTATTTTCTAGGAATCGTGACCTGGCACTATTAAACTTTTCTAAATCAAGATCCTAGCTCTAAGATATAATAATATGAATATATCCAGAAATACTTGACTCACTCCCCCTATCAACAATCTTCAAAGATTTGGCAGTATTAAGCGAACAGGATTGGAAACTAGCTCTTATACAACTGATTTTAACAGTTTAAGCATCCAAATCCCTCACAGTTAATCATCCAAGTCCAACTTAATGACCTTGGAGATATCACAAACTGTTTTTGATTTTTGATTTTAAAAATTTCAAGTTTCAAATTAATGAACTTGTTTTATTTTCAGAAACACGATCAGCATACTTAGATTTTGAAACTCAGCATCCAGACATCGGTTGTCGAAAATAAAGCAGAAATCAAAATCTTTTTGTAGTTTTCTGAGACTTAAAGCAATAAAGAAATATTTACAAACATATTTACATACAATATTTTTGTTTGAGTTCGCGTCAGAGGATCATATCAGTTAATGACAAGTCACAAGTACCGTTGAGCTTAGTTACACAATAAGAATTAAACAATTCACTTAGATTGTCAATATACTGATCCACTTAAATTTTCACACAAATTTCAACTGATTAAGGATACGAATTAGGTGTGTTAAAAACTTAAACTCATTCATGTGTCCCACCCCTTGAATATACTCCCGTATCCAGATCCCAATATTCAGTCTTACAGGTGAGTATACCTAGATGATATCTGTAAGGGGAATAAATTATGAAACCATATGAGCTCAGGTCAGAACTTCCGTTCAGCAGAGAACTCAGGTTTGTCTTAAGGTGTGTCCCCTTTAGAGGATCTTTTTTACAACAGCAATGACTATCAATTTTATTGTCTCATCATTTTTTATGCTGAGGGTAGGCTATATTTCAAGCAAGCGTAAAGTATTCTCCGGGGACTAGGCCATTGCTTCCGCAAAATCAGAAGTCCCGGGATAATACCCCAGATATCACTAAGCATAAAGACCTAATATCTCAAAAAGAGTGGTCCTTCAAACGAGATTTCAGGGGTTACATATATATCCAAGTAGTGCTCCCCACGAAATAAGCAAGTTTGAATTTAGGTTTATATCCCGAAAAAGTTTACTAAATGTATAAAAATCTATCGACACAACCACGGTGAGATCGTTTAACACATTTTAACTTTCCAATTCTTTAGCGTACTGTAACTGTCTACTGATGTACTATCATTTCCTCTTTTTACGCAAAAACTCAATTTTCATTTTTAATGTTTTTGTCTTTTTGCCAATAGGTTTTTATCATGTTTTTGTCATTTTCAAATTTTCTAATGTTTTTTGGATTTTCTGACAATTTCTTACTCCCCCTAAAATGCAAAACCATTTAAAGAAAATTTGACAAACCGACACTGATAGCTTTGTCTCGTCATCCATTTTCTACTTCTCATGCACTGATTTGCAAAAAAATAATGTACCCCCATGATTTACAACACATTGATATTTTACAGTTTGAAAACCGTTTTTCAATCTTGTGAAATTAATCATGTTTGTTCAGCCATGAGGGTTTCGGCGTATTCAATCAACATATTTAAATTTATGACAAATTTAAAACCAAACATATTTTTGATTTTTCAAAATTTTGACAAAATAAAAACATATTTTTGGTTTTTAAATTTTTTATTTTTAGGGTTTTTGAAATATTGTTTATTTATGTACAAAAAACAAATAAACTCCCTGTTCAACCATCGCAGGGTCCAACAGCCTCCTCTTCCCCTGCCAGGCTGCTTCGATTCTTCTTTGGTTGACATTCTATTTTCTTCGGAAGCACCTGAACATTCAAAGTATTCAATTACTTGAACAATTTAGCCCAGGTCTGTTTGACCTTAGGCATTTCAACACAATATGCATCAGTTAACTTCGGAAAATCTTTGTCATTTTGCACAAAGACTTTTTCAATTTTAACTTCAACTTTTTCATCATTTACCGAAGTCACTTGTTTCTTAACACTCCATGTTTGACCTTTCGGAGTACCTCGTTTGTAAAAATGTGACTCTTTTTGAACATTTTGATTTTGAACAACAGTTTTTGGTTTCCAAAACTGGTTTGGTTTTGTTGCATCAACAGTTGTTTTCCAACTTTGTGTTGTTCTAAGTCTAGACGTCACTGGTTTCCATGTTTGTTGTGAGTCAGCCTTTGACATTTTCGGCTTCCAAGTTTGCTTAGAATCAAACTTGGTTGACTTCTGAGTCACAACTTCAGATTTCTGTTTTTCAACATAAACAGACTTCTTTTTCGTCTCAACATCAACAGGTTTCAGATTTGGACACTTGCGTGCAAGATGTCCTGTTTGATCACATTTGAAACATGTTCTCTTGGACACATCCTTGACCTGTTGTTGTTGTCTTTTCTTTTGAGCACAGAACTCTTCATTAGACTGTTGTCTAAATTTGAGTTTTTCCTCTTCTTTAAAACTTTTTCCTTGAACAAAATTCATCTTTGTTTGATAATTTGGACTTTCATTTCTTTTCCAACTTTGTTTCTTCTTATAACCCAACCCAGCCTTCATGTTTTTCTTCTTGAAACCAGGTTTGTTGTAAAAAGTTTTGTGTCCTTTTCCAGCAAACTTTGGAATTTCAGACTTTTCAATCTCAACCATTTTGAAAACTTTATCAACCTTTTCTGAAATCACATTTTGAATCGGAAACACAACATCTAAGAATAATTTGTCTGATCCAATCATGGTATAAACCAATCCTTTTGAATCATCATTCAATTTTTTCTCTGATTTTGTGTTTTTCAGATATCCATCATGAAAATTACCTTCATTTTCATCCTGTGATTCAGATTTACCTGTATCAACCGACTCTTTTTTCAACACACTTTCAACGACCTTACCTACCACCTCTGAATCACTAGAATCATCATATTTGGAATAGGTTATGTCAATGTTTTCTTGCAATTGATCTACCATGTTGAAAGCTTTTTCGACCTTTTCCTCATCATAAAACACAAACTTTTCCGGTGGTGGAACTTGATGAAACTCTGAGCCAATGCCTTTCTTGTTTTGCTCAGACTCACCATCCTCCGGTTTTATATTGAAAATACGTTCAAGCACATATAACGACGCGTGATAACTTTTTAACTTGTTATTATCCTGTTCTAAATCAGCAATCTGACGCTTTAGCTTAGCAACATCTTCAATGTAAGAATTAACAACTTGTTGCTTTATTTCATACATTCGTTTATACTCATTAGTTGTTTTAGAACAATATTTCAATCTTGATTGAACAAGTTTCATTTCATTTTTTACTTTTTCATATGATTCTTTTGTAATGTGATAAGCCAATTTTATTGAATCATATTCCTTTTTCATTTCCTGAAAAGCATTCTCTTTTTGATCACATTCTTCTGTCATTTTTTAAACCTTTTCTTTCAAAACTTCATTTTCTTTTTCTAACTTTTTAGATTTTTCCAAAAGTTTTTCATCATTATCTTTCAAAACTTTTTTCATTTTCAAACATTTCTTTGTATTTTCTTTTAAAAACAGTTTCAATTTTTGTGAATTCAAGATCTCTTGTTCTGAACTTTTCGTCTTTTTTCAGTACAAGCACTGCATGGTTCCATGCATTTCTTGCACTGTTCATCGATTTTAATTTGAGTTTCAGAATCAGAATTTACCTCAGTGATTGGCACTTCGGTGTTTTCTTCAGTTTCTGTCTGATCAACTTCTTTCTGCTGCTTTTCATCAACAGCTTCAATATCAACACCAACTTCATCACCAGCAACCTTCAAATTCTCATTCTTCACTTCAATCAAACATTCAATCTTCTTCTCAATTTCTCCAACCTGCTGTTCTTCAGTAACAGCTTTTTTTACAACTTCCACATTCACCACCACTTCTTCTTTCACTTCTTCAACAATCTTCACATCTTCTTCTTTAACTGCTTCTGCTTTAACCTGCAGCTTTCTTCAGATTGTTTACCATCTCTTCAACATTCTTCTTCATGCGTTCTTCATTCCTCTTCCTCAGCTTTGTTGTCATAGCATCTCTAATGATTTTATCCAGCCTTTTTACATATGTTTTGTCTTTTGCAACATTTGAGTAATATTCGCCGGATCGAGGAATTACTAGAAGAACATCATCGTGAACTATGTCACTTCTGGGAACAACCGGTTCACCTTGTTTGTTGACAAAACATTCTTGCTGTTTATCCCATCTTTTGTTCGCAACAACATTCTCATATTCTTCTTGCATTTTCTCCATTCTGCACCCCACAATGAATCTTTCTCTTTCAGTCTTTTCTTTCAAAATCTCTTCTCGAGTTTTCTCTTTTATCTCAACTGTGTCTTTTACTTTGATTTCTTCACGAATTTCAGCAATAAGAACATGATGCTGGGCTTTTGATGCTTTTCTGCCATGAGCTGTTACAGGACGATCTTTATCTGGAAGAATCTGACTCCAGTCAAAACTTTCATCGTCATGAATTACGGCATAAGTTCTGGACTTATCTCTGGGTTTATCTTCGATCATTTTCGGCTCTTCTTTACTTCGGTGGTAGATCACCTTTCGATAATAATCATCATTGAAAGGACGTTCATTTCCTCCGGCTTCAGAATTAGTGCATTCTCTCTTGAAATGACCTTTCTGCTTACATTTGAAGCAAGTCACTTTGGATTTGTCAAATCCAAGCTTCGTTGACGGACCGCCTAATGATTGCTTCCCAGTAATCTCCATGTGTCTTTGGGCTCTGCGAATGCAACTTGCCAGATACCAACGAATGTCTATGAGCTCCATTTCTTCTGGATTAATCTGGTCGTAGTCTTCTTTGGTTAATTATGAGTTTCCAATTTTACCAGCTACAAGACCTTCATACGATTCCAGAACAGATGCTAGAAAACTCATCTGTTGCTTAGCTACATTGATGCTCATTGCAGGAGAATTCTTCAATTTAAGAGCAATGTTGCACAAAATCTCCTCAGCTTCATCAGAACTTGATTTTGAAGATGAATGATATCCAGAATGGTAACTTGATGAGGTTGTTTGTTGTTCCTTCATCTTCTCACTACTGAATGCTGTCTTTGGTGAACTGCCAACTTTCTCCGAAGGTACATTGCCTTTGTAGTATAGACCAACATTCTGATGATGCGATGAACCACTCATCTTGTTTTGCTTTTGTAGCTCCAGATCATGACTCTCAATCTTTTCTAACAATGCATCAAGAGAAATTGTATCAAATTTATCATCATTTTTCAAGATAAAAACAAACGTTTGCGACTGATCAGCTCGTGGTAACGCTTCAATTACTTTATCAACAATTTCTTCTCTAGTTTTCACAATTTTAAACCTTTCAAGTTCAATTTTTAAATGGCAAAACCTCTCAATCATTTGCTTTACTGTCTCTCCCTTTAAACTGTCAAACAAATCAAATTCTTTTTTCAATAACGCGATTTTGTTTTTCTGAATTTGTTTACCCCCCCTTAGCTTTTGCCTTTAAAGCTTTCCACACAGACTGCGATGACCCATCATGTATTAGTAATGAAAAAATATCATCTCGAACTGATTGCTGGATTAAAGCAATCATCTTCTGTTCGTATGAAAATTTCTTTTTATCTTCCTCTGAAAAATCTTTGATCAGAATTTCTTCTCCTTTGTCATTTGTTGGGTTAGCATATCCAAACTTCAAACAAAACCAACTCTCATGTGCATATGCCTTCGTCCAATTGACAAATCTCTCCTTCCACCATACATAATCTTCAATGTTATCCAGCTTCGGAGGTTTTGAATAGGTTCCATAAAAGTTGTCATGTTTGATGTTGTCTTTGATCGTTTTAGTTATCGCTTTAGGTGTAACATCTGAAGCTTCCACTGTATCCGAGGTAAACGCGTTGTAGAAAGTGTTGAAAAATTCTTCAGCCATGATGTGATCTTCTCGATTTACAAGCACCTTTATAATCACCTGAATCACGAACAAACAAACACAATGAGTTTAAACAGTATCAAACAGATGAATCGGACGGGTATCCGATCGAGTGAGTCAACACAAGTCAACAGTGAAAATAATCTCGTGACAACGCTATCCGTTCGGGTGAGATATCTATCCGTTCGGGTGAGATTGTATCCGTTCGGATGAGATTGTATCCGTTCGGGTGAGATTGTATCCGTTCGGGTGAGATTGTATCCGTTTGGATGAGATAGTATCCGTTCGGATGACCTGATGTTGTCCGATCGGATGAAAATATACTGGCCCGTTCGGATGGGATGTGGTCCGATCGGATGGGGTATGCTGGTCCGATCGGATGGGATATGTGATCCGATCGGATGAGAGGTAATCCGAACGGATGAGAAATGTGATCCGAACGGATGAGAAGTGATCCGATCGGATGGGGTGTGATCCGATCGGATGAGATGTGATCCGATCGGATGAGAAATGTGATCCGAACGAATGAGGTGTGATCCGATCGGATGGGGTGTGATCCGATCGGATGAGATGTGATCCGAACGGATGAGGTGTGATCCGATCGGATGAGAGTGTGATCCGATCGGATGAGAGTGATCCGAACGGATGAGGTGTGATCCGATCGGATGAGAGTGATCCGATCAGATGATGACGAACAGTTCAGCACAATCGACCACAAAAACTTAGATTTCTCTCAAACGGCATGGAATTTTGACCTGAAAATTAGGGTTATAGATCAGCTAATTTCGCATAACATATAAAAAAATCAGCTAATTTGAACTGTAAAAACCCTGTTAATTTTGCAAAATTCAGAGAAAAACGTGAAGAACAAGAAAGTTAAAAGAAATTTGACAAATCTGGATGTTTTTGGCTCTGAATCTGATCAATTTCTTGTACGAAACTGTGCGTTTGATCTTCGCAACCGAGCACCTGCTCTGATACCACTTGTTAAGACCGGTTTTGACTCCGTTTCGATTGCGTATGACACGTTCGACGTGCGGAATCCGTGAACGTGCGTGACCGAACACACATGACGTAATTATAACCGTGATTCTATTAACAGATCTGAAATAGTACAGCACCTTGAATCACGTACACGAGCTTTCTCTCTCTAAACTCTCTCTCTAGATCTAGATCTCCAAAGCTCCAAATGCAAAAGTTGCAAAAGTCTCCAACTCTAACCCTAACTCTACTATTTATAGGCCAAGGCTTTAATGAGAAAACCCATTAATTACAATATTGCCACCTTGCCTTTCTTAACTAGATGTTACAATATAAAGCTAGAATTAAAGTGTTTCCGCTACGATTTGAAATAACGGAGGCGATAGACATAAATGCACTAACAATGTATAAACCTTTGTAATGTGTCTGTATGTATGAAAGTCCCTGCTATGTAGCAATTAAGGAAAAAGAGATCACCATTGGGTTGCAAACCCAATGATATGTGTGATGTGATGCAGGAAGACTCAAACCTAGCAGATTTTAGCGTCGGGCTCATAGTCACCTCATGGTCCACTCATCGGACTCAGGAGTGGGGCTCGCTACACCCGAATAGATCTATCACTCATGACCCTCGGTCCTACGACGAGGATTAATGGCCTTAAGTTCCACCTACTCATTCACATGATCTGAACGTCCCAACCCTCCTTAAGCTAACCATACCATGTATAAAGATGTCCTTAATAATTGTAACATGTATTTCACCCCCGAAGTTATGAAACTGAAAACAGTTAAGAGAAAAGGGGGACATGAACTCACAGAAGTGCGTATCCTGTAACGTCAATCTCAAACTCGATCTGTTGCGTGACGACCTACACGTACTAATGTCTATTAGACGAATGGGTCGTGCCTTGGCTTAGAATTTAGTGTTTTGAGTTGCGTTACTTTGATATTATACTTGTTAAGATAATAATAATTATTTTAACTTAACTTTTGTATTTAGGAAAATAGTTAGGCAACTATTTCGTATTCACACTTCTTAATTATTTTATAAGTGTATTTCCTTCCCAAGGATGGGGGTATTTATACATGTACACTTGTAATTCCGAAAAATATATTTTAAGTCCCACTTAGAAAAATATATTTTAATCACTTGTCTAAAACATCTTAATTCCCAAAATATGTATATATTTTTCCCAAAAATATTATATTTTACTTCATAAATTTTTCCCAAAATAATATCTTTACCAAAAACATACGTACAAGAGTATTTTTCCGAAATACTATATAAGTGACGTCTTAGCGTTTCGTATTGCGATAATACTTGCGTAACTCAAATATTTATTTTGTAAGAATTTTGGTATTATTTTGGAGTCGTAATTTCATGGCGTTATAAGTTATATTATTTTTATCCTAAAAATAATATAACTAGTTCACAAAACAAGCAAATAATCGCACAAGAGTTTTAGTATAAAATATATATTCTAAATATATATTTATCAAATTTTATTTACGAAAATCAACCTTCGGCACTTTGTATTTTTGTAATAAAAATCATGGCGAAGTTTAATTTGAAAATAAATTTTAGAAATATATTTGTAAACACTTACTAGAAAAATATTTTCTAAGTGTTGGATTTTTAGGAAAATTTCGCCAGAGTTTCCTTTGTAAACGGAGGCGTCCATGCTTTCTAGCATAGCATTTTCTTTTGTAAAAATCATTCAATCAATCATCAACTAACAATATGTAATCTCTAATTACCAAATTTGTCAAAAACAAGCATAAACCATGAACTTATGAACTTAAAGATTTATAAAAACATGTAGTAACTTACTAGCATATTTTGTAAGTCTTGTTACCCTCCAAAATGTGATTGGTTCTTTAAAAACTTTATTTTTAAAGAGTTTGAATATTTACAACTCCTAGTCATATTTTCTAAAAATATTTCTTTGTGAAATTTTCTTTTTACACAAGTGTTCCTACACTAGTTTATCCACTAAAAATGTGATTAGTTTATGTAAGATCCGAGTTTTAACAAAACTCATACTTTTCACTTGGTTCTTTCGAAAAACCACTCATAGATCTTTAGATCTACAAGTTTATAACTTGTTTTGGCCTTTATTTTTCAAGAAAACTTTCATTTATTCAAGTTCATAGTTATGTGTGGATGATTTCATTATCCTACACATTTCTATCTTTCACACCTTGCTAGTTCATGTCTTTAAACATGATCTAGCAAGTCTATATGATGAACCATATCATTTTATCTAGTAAACAACAATCAACAAACATAACAACACAAGAAGTACATGATTTCTTCACCATTTTAGCCATACTTCATCACTAGTTAGTTTATGTTCCAAGACTTGTTTATGTTTGTTTAGAGTTCTTATTATTTCACCATACATTTACTATTAACCATCAAAAATATGAAGAGGATGAAGATCTAAGACACTTACTACTAGCACAAGGCTAGGGAATATCAATGGAGTAAAATGAGTGGTTAATGGCAAACAAGAGAGGTCCTTCGAGTTCCGAGTGCTCCACACCTTCTAAACCACCTTGAATCACCTTGTGAGAGGCTTGGATTTGGTGAAGGAAAATCGAAAGGTGGTGGGGTGTGAGGGGGTGTTCTCGGCCGTAGCTAGTGAGGGGGAGAGGAGAAGAAAATTGTGTAAAGTGTTGTGATGATAATTGAGGGTGATGATGGTTATTTAAAATCAAATTTCCTTTGTCCATTGGATCATATGTAAACGATAGTACCAGCACAATCTATCAACTTCCAAGAAAGATTGGAGGGAAGATTTAGTGAAGATTATATCCAACCTTTGGTGTGTGGGATCCCTAGGGACGGTTATGCACAAAAGGGGGGGGGGGGGTTAAATGCAAGTTATTTGATAACTAGGTCATTAGATGAAGGTGCTAAGTGTAAGTGTTTAAGGTGAGTGCAAGTGTAATCATAATCTTCACATTCCTAGGTAAACACATGGGGATTTGCAATGTTTATAAAAGTCTTGTATAGGGGGTCCCATGGGGACGGTTAGGTGCATGGAGGGGGGGGGGAGTAAATTGTAACATTTGTGGGTAAATAAATTAATTAGTGGGAGTTTAAGGTTATGTCTAGTGTTTGGCGTGTACCGGGTATTATGTAAGGTGTTATAGTGCTCAGGGACCATAACTAGCTCAGAAAAAGTGTAACAATGTTTTTAACAATATTTTTGTGTTCCGGGTGTTGTTCGGTTGGGTGTTGTCCGTTAAAGTGCTAAATTAATCTATAAAGTGTCCTTTATATTACTTTTAGTGACACATTTAATTCCCAACACTTTGGAAGGTATCTAGGACTATTTTGCCAAGTTTTTGCACTATACTAGTACTATTAAATGCTGAATTTTGTGTATTAAGTGCAGAATTCTGCATTTTAAGTGTGTTTTTGGCACTTCTCGGCACTATAACTATCACCTAGTGACGCAGTTTTATGGTCCTCACTTCCCTACACTCCCTACTAGTGTAGTGTCCTGTCTCTGGCTCACACTGGCCTTGAAAATATTGTCTGTCTGGGTGTTGGCATTGTCAGCATGTCTCTGGGTTATCCGCTCAGTGTGCTAACTGTGCTTTGTGCATCAAGTTTGTCACTAAAGTTTGTGTGAAATAAATGGAGTGACAGTATGAAATGTGATGCATATGTATGTATGTGACAGGAATCAGAAAGCAGTTTAATCAACAGTTGTAATTAAGCACAGTCATTAAGCATAAAACAATATTAATTAAATGTACGAATGCATGCAATTTTGACAGTTGTCACATGATGAAATGTCTAAGTGAAGCTAGAAGATAAAATGTGTATGCAAGAACTTAGTAAATGGGTATAAAATGTGATAATGGTAAAACTTGTTAATAAAGATGTATGAAGAAGGTGTGATTAATTGAACCCATATGAGTGATCTTGTTGAATTAATGTTTTAGTGGAATTTTGCATTAGTAGATTTTAACATATGATTAGAGAGTGTAATGCACACTATATGGATTGATTGCTTTGTCCTAATGGTGACTTAAGAAGGTAGATGTGAGGCATAGGCAAATCCTAGAAAAAGTGGTAAAGTTGGAATGATGATTGTTATTAGTAATGAAGACATGAAAATGCTAGTAGGAACGGAATGGAATGTGTATGTGTATATAATCGGATGATTTTATAGGTTTTCATGTCGTACAATATGAGTGTGAAATACAAATGATGTTTATACTATGGTCTACCATACTAAGACGGATTCATGTCCTTAATTTGAATGTATTTTTATATAAGCTGGACAGTTGACTTTTGAACCACAACCCTACCAAATGACTTGGTAAGTTACGGGTAGAAATGGAACTCATTTTTAAGATCTGAAATGTAATTGAAAGATACTTAATAAGTTTTTATGACGTGTGAGTTAGAACGGGATGTGTGAGTGTGTACTTGAGGAAGTGAATTAAGTATGTGGGCACGTATGTATGTATAGATTTTAATTTCATTCCAATGACTGAAACTTATAAGTAAAAATGAATGGGAGTGAGTACGTATATAAGTTTAATTGTACATGTTCTATTACATGGAGAATTGTGATTAGGATAAGTCAGTAAATCATATAGTTTTACGTGTGTATGTATGTATGTATGTGAGTATGTATGTAAGTACGTAAGTAAGTATGTATGCATGTATGTATGAAGGTATGAAATGTGTATGAACGTACGTGTGTAGGTACTTATACATGAAGTATGATTTATTATGAATGAAGGAAATGATCTTGTATATATACGCTTATATATATGGCTCTAACATGTTGAAATAGTCACGTACTAATGGTGTGCCTTGAGAATGAAACAGGAATGCAGATATGTAAGTATTGAGCTTTCAACGATTTGATGCTCGGAGTAAAGAATGAACCGAAAGGGATATGATGTTGGAGTTATATAAAATGGTAGATTGCCAAGTGGTTATGTATATTTTGTGTCTTTATACTAATGTATATGATGTTACCAATTACTAACGTGTCGGTTGTGAATGATAACCATAGGTTGCATGGATGCCATTATCGTTATGTAAGAATATGCGGATGAAGATCGAGATGAGTAGCTCAGATTGTATAGAGGGGTGATTATGTAAATAGTATTCGTATGTTATTCTTGTTACATCATTATGTAAAATTAATGTAATAGTCTTTTTGAATGATGTCTTAAAAGCCTTATAGGTATGATAAATTGTTTTAGTTAAAGAAATTTTAAGGCTCGTATTTCCGCTGCGTCGTTTTCAAGATAAAACGTATTAGGGCCTTACACTGCAGAGCAAATTAAAGAGCATTTATTGAGTTTTACATCTCAAAAGGTTTGTACAGTGTACATCATGAATTTTAATTTTTTTGTTTGATTAAACTAATGGATTCTAATGTAAAAGGCGTTAATGCAGGTTGTATCAGAAAACAGAGCACCTTCGATCGGATCCAACACATGTCAATTCTATTCATTGGACAAGCTCGTGTTTGCCCTTGCACCAATATATTGCTCATCATGAGAATTACCACTACATCGAGAGTGCTGATGTGTGCAAAATGCAACATATAAATTTCATCAATTGTGGCATAAAACTAACCGTTTTTTAGTACTAATGTTGGAAAAAGTGTGCTTTTGTCTTCCTTTTGTATTTTCAGGATTAAATGAGCTCAAATTCACAAAAGAAGCAAAACCACATCAAAATCTAACATAAATACAAGAAAAAGAACAAGACGTGACATGCCCGACCCCACGACAGCATATTCCCAAGCAAAACAAGACAACAGAAGACTGAACACGCCCCGTGCTCAGCCATCACGGGGGCGTGCCCAAGTGTCAGCAGAAAAGACAAAGTGGTAGAAGCTTCTATTGCCCACCACGGGGCCGTGCTCAGCGGACACGGGGCCGTGGTCAACTATAAGATTCGCACAATCCAGCAAATCTGCATAGTACAAAGATTCTTCTGCACCACGTGGTCGTGCTCAGCGGACACGGGGGCATGGTCAACTAAAAAGACAAAACTGCATTAAATGAAGAAAGAGAAGGATGTGGACACGGGGCCGTGCCCACGGGACATGGGGCCGTGCCCGAGCTTCTGTTCAGCCTATAAATAGAAGTGCTTGGCTCAAGCTCAAACCATCCCTTGGCACACCACCTCTCTCACACTTCACCCACCACCCACCACCACCATAATACCATCATCCACCACCATCATCCATTGTCCATCGTAGAGTGTGTGAGTCGTCTCGGGATCCAAGATTAATCGTAAGAGTTCTTGACAATCAAGGCCATGTTTGCCTTAGTCTCTTACATCACTTGGTGAAGACAAAGTGTCTAGTGTAATACTTTTTATTTATAATCTTTTCGCACTTTTTACTTGGTTTTGTATTAATGACTTTAATAACTAGTTGCTTATGTTGAAGGTGATCTTTCCTTATCGTTTGTCCGTGGTGTCTTGGCATTATTTTACTGTCTATATAAAATAAAAGATTTTCACCATTCATATCTCCACGGTCTATATGGAGGTACGTTGGCTACCTGGTCAGGGGTTAAGGGAACGGTTTGGTAAAGGTCTTGCCATTGTTCAGCGTTTAGAGGTCCTGCAATGGACCTGGGTCAAATTTAGTAGGACCTCCTTCAATACTTAACGGTATTGGATGGCGGGGGTCCAAACTCTTTGATCCCCTCATAAGTTAACTACTATTAATACTACAACCCGGCTATTTAGGACTGTATCCCTGCTAACTCAGACTACTTAGTCGAGGGTAACGTCACCTCCAAAAGAGGGGCCTTCCATAATTTGCATTAATAACTTAATTAATTATCTTCCAATAATCCACCCTTTTAGGATTGTATCCTTGCTGACTCAAACTACTAGGGTGAGGGTAACGTCACCTTCAAAAGAGGGGCCTACTACAATAACTAAGATAATCTCTTAAAATAGTACAAAAGTGCGGAAATAATCAAAGGTTACACTAGATACGAGTCGGAACCAAGTGATTCATCTTGTCTATCTATTTTTCTTTTATTTTTATTTTTCAACATTTTAGTTAGTTTTTATTTTTCTTAGATAAAACTTTTTTTTTCTAAACTTTTTGATTTGATTAGACGTTGAGGATAAACCGGTACTAAAAGCTCTTGTATCCTTGGACGACCTCGGTATCTTACCAACACTATACTACGCTCACGATGGGTGCACTTGCCCATATGTGTGTCTAGTGTTAGTAAATATCGTGTTTTATAAATTTAAAACTTGACTAAAAAGTGTTAAAGGGGCTTAAAATATACACCTAATATATATAACACTCGACTACGCATCAAGTTTTTGGCGCCGTTGCCGGGGACACAAGGATTTTAAGAAAGTTAGGAATCAACGGCCTAATCGTTTTTCTTATTTTTCATTTTTTTTTTAGGTTTTTTTTAGTTTTTCTGTTTCTGCAGAGCTCAGCACGGGCCGTGCCTGGTCGGACATGGGCCGTGTCCAGCCTCATCACTGGCAGTTTTTATTTTTCGAGTTACAGAGGGCTGAACAAGGGGCCGTGTCCAACTCCCAGTAACAGGGATCCGGAAAACAATTACTGTAAACTTGACCACGGGCCGTGTTCGCTGAGCACGGGGCCGTGGTGAACATTCTGACCAACATTCTTTTTTGTTTTTATCGCAGGACTTGGAACCTTGGGGCCACATCTAAACATCCTACGTAGTGCATGAGCTCCAGTTCTAGTAGAGACATAAAAGAACCTCTTGAAGAACCCGAACGCTTTCTCAGAAAAAGACTTAAAGCTAAAAATCAAGAGAAAGTTTCGGGGGACCCACTTCCAATGGCGGACCAACGTACCCTTATGGATTACCTACGGCCCACCGTAGGTAATCTCGGCGCCGCTATCAATGCACCGAATGTCGAAGCCAACAACTTCGAACTTCGGCCGCATTTGATACAAATGCTTCAAAACTCCGCAACCTTCCATGGGCTTGCGGACGAGGATCCCCATCTACATATTACTAATTTCTTGGAAATATGTGATACCTTTCGGATCAATGGAGCATCAAACGACGCCATTCGCCTACGGATGTTTCCATTTTCACTAAAAGACCGAGCTAAGGCTTGGCTCAACACCCTCCCAGTTGGCTCGGTAAACACCTGGGATGAACTGGCCCAGAAGTTTCTGTATAAGTATTTCCCTCCGGCTGAAACGGCTAAATTAATGACTGAGATTAACACATATTCACAAGAGGATGGGGAATCCTTATATGAAACTTGGGAAAGGTTCAAGGAGCTACTAAGAAAGTGTCCTCATCACGGTCTTGCGGTATGGCAACAAGTATCCACTTTCTACAATGGGTTGTTGCCACACACAAGACAAACACTTGATTCTAGCTCCGAGGGACTTTTAGGTAATCGTCGCCCAAATGAAATATATAATCAAATTGAGGAAATTGCTCAAACCAATTTTCAATGGCACACTCCCCGAGGTAATAAATCTATTGCCCCGGGCGCCCATAAGGTTGATGAAAGCACCTCTTTACAAGCCCAAATCGAGGCCCTCTCTTCGAAAATCAAAAAGCTAGAAATGACAAAAACGGCCTCGGTTATGGCTTGTGAAGGGTGTGGTGGGCCACATGAAAATTGGAGTTGTATGAAAGAATTAGATGAACAAACAGAAACGGTAAACTACATTGATAACAGACCTAGGCCGTCGGGTCCTCCAACGGGTACCTACAACCAAGGATGGCGTAACCATCCAAACCTTGGTTGGAGAGATCCCGACAATAGTAGTAACCAACAAAACCAACGAACTAACTTTCAACAACCACAAAATTTTTCTCAACAACAAGGTGGAAGAGAAAGGCTTGAAGATACTGTATCTCGCCTCATCTCCGACACCGAAAAGAAAAACTCGGATCGATTTCAACAATTGGAATCAAATTTTAGAAATCAACAAGCTAGCATTCAAAACGTTGAAAAACAATTAAATCAACTAGCTCAAAATTTCTCCGAGAGACCACAAGGCGCGTTACCAAGTAATACCGAAACCAACCCAAAGGCGCAAGTACACCTCATCACATTGAGAAACCGAACCGTGGGTCCCGAGGATGCCCCATTACCACCAGTTGAAGGAAGTCAACTCAGCCAAAGCACGACTTCACCTACACCTCAACCAGAAAAGGCTTCTTCACCAATTCAAGAGCCCACCAAGACTCCTCCAATTCCGTACCCCGGTAGGTTAAATCGTCAAAAGACCGATGAGCAATTCGCAAAGTTCGAAAGTTTACTAAAACAATTGCATGTTAATATTCCTTTTATTGAGGTCCTAACCCAAATGCCTAAATATGCAAAATTCATGAGGGATTTCCTCACTCACAAAAGGAAAATTGAATCATTGCAATTAGTTAACTTAGGCGAAGAATGCTCCGCCTTAGTACTCAACAAACTTCCACAAAAGAAAATCGATCCCGGAAGCTTCACAATACCTTGCTCGACTGGGGAATCCCCCGTTCGTAATGCATTAGCTGATCTTGGGGCTAGCATTAACCTCATGCCCACATCAATGTTCAAACGACTCGGCCTAGGAACAACAAGCCCTACAAAGATGAGCATACAACTCGCCGACAGGTCCGTCAAATTTCCACAAGGTGTCGCTGAAAATCTACTGGTCAAGGTTGACAACTTCGTTTTCCCAACCGACTTTGTCATCCTAGACATGGAAGAAGACACCGATGTCCCTCTCATCCTCGGGAGGCCATTTCTAGCCACTGCCCAAGCAGTGGTGGATATGAATGAAGGAACGTTAACATTGAAGTTTGGGGACAAGGAAGTGAAGTTAGAATGTGGAAAGAAAGTAGAGGACGAAGACCCAGTCAACTACATGAAGGTCATAGACTCAAGCTTGGACGACGCTCTCCGACGGTGTAACATGGGATGCAATACATCCCACTTGGGTAACATATGACCAGGCTTTGGATCTAGCCAAGGACCCTTATAAACGTGGCGCACCACGGAGGCATTCCGCGGAACTATCCTTAGTTTAGTTTAGATTAATTTTCTTGTTTTCTAGTTAGTTTTAATTTTCAGGAATAAAACACACTTGAGATGAGAAAGGATACAAGGGAAACTTGAACCAGCACTCCATGCAGGAAAAACAGGACCGTCCGACAATTTTCTTCGTTTACAGTAAGCTCGGCACGGGCCGTGTCCACCCAACACGGCCACGTGCTGCACAGTCTGCAGAAAAATACCCGGTTCAGGTAACTGGACACGGGCCGTGTTCACCCAACACGCCCCCGTGTCCAAGCTTCTGTTTCTCTTGATATAATTTTGTTACTGGCACTTGAACACGGGGTAGTGCCCGGACAACACGGGGCCGTGTTCAGCGCCCAGTAACACAAAATTTTTGCTTTTTCACACCTTTTACACATTCAATCAACCTAAAAACTTATGTTTAGGACACATTGAGGACAATGTGTAATTTAAGTATGTGGGGGGGGGGGGGGATGCTAAAACCTTAAATCTTGCAAGTCCTAAATACAAGCCTTACACAAAACTCTATTGGAACCGCTAATCACCCCAATTTTTTTCAAAATTTTTTCATTTTTTTTTTACTTGTCTAGGTTTAACTTGGGAATTTCAAGTTCTAAAAAGGTTATATTTTTACGAATTTACAACCGATAGCGTCGTGATAAAAAGAACCAACATAAGAAAATTATGAAAAGGCATGACAAGCTTAGTTAAAATTTGATTATATATACTTGATCACATAAAAACTCATTCCCACAAAAGTGAGTTTTGAGCCTTTATTGAGCATATAATTACATATCATTAGACTAAATGCTCATTTTTCGTTTCTTGTGTGAATAGCCGCTTGGTTCTTACGACTCTAGAACTTGCCATGACGATACATTCCCAGTCCTTATCAACTTAAACCCGAGTAAGTAAATGATGGAGGCATTAGGACTAACCTTTTTATTTCTACACCATTATTTTTCTTTTTTTTTTACCACCTACCCAAAATCCCCCTAGTTAGCCCCTTTGAGCCTAAACCTTTTCATTTCATAACCCAAACCAAACACCCTTTTCACCCACCAAAACCTTTTTATTTTTAACCCCTTGTTTTTGTAACTAGCTCGGTTTCTCGTATAACTTTTGGAAAAAAAAAATTGTGTTGATGATGAAGCAAAAGAAAATAAACAAACAAGTTCATCAAAAATAACTTTGTTTGAATAATAGCTTCATCAAAATAAAAGTTACAAAAATAAAAAGTCTTACGAAAACCGACGCTTGTTACGCTTTTCGCCCTTTTTCTACTAACCACTAACCCAGCCACCTACCTTTAACCCAAGCCTAACCCTTCACCCAAAAAGTACTCTTGATATTTACAAAGGTATATAAGTTAAAAATGAGGAGGATTGATTGCTTGGCAAGCCTATGGTAGGAGTAAGTTCCATGCCGCTCTCGAGTGATCCACAAAAATACATTTTCGGCCGAGTGTTGAGTGATCCCCGTGAGGTATGTGAACTTGTATATAAATAGAATTTTAAAGAGGCATGTTATGCCCTAATAAGTAATTTATCTTATGAAAAGTTTTAAATAAATCATGATGAATAGGATTGTAAATAAATAAAAATTAAATTAAAATTAAATAAAGAATCTTGGAAATCCCGACACTCTACGACAAGCCCAAAAACCTTCTTCTCTACCCATTCCATTTGGGAAGTGTAATAGCCACATTATAAAGAGTTTTGCTTGAGGACAAGCAAAGATTCAAGTGTGGGGGTATTTGATGTGTGCAAAATGCAACATATAAATTTCATCAATTGTGGCATAAAACTAACCCTTTTTAGTACTAATGTTGGAAAAAAGTGTGCTTTTGTCTTCCTTTTGTATTTTCAAGATTAAATGAGCTCAAATTCACAAAAGAAGCAAAAAGACATCAAAATCTAACATAAATACAAGAAAAGGAACAAGACGTGACATGCCCGACCCCACGACAGCATCTTCCCAAGCAAAACAAGACAACAGAAGACTGAACACGCCCCGTGCTCAGCCAGCACGGGGGCGTGCCCAAGTGTCAGCAGAAAAGACAAAGTGGTAGAAGCTTCTATTGCCCACCACGGGGCCGTGCTCAGCGGACACGGGGCCGTGGTCAACTATAAGATTCGCACAATCCAGCAAATCTGCATAGTACAAAGATTCTTCTGCACCACGTGGTCGTGCTTAGCGGACACGGGGGCGTGGTCAACTAAAAAGACAAAACTGCATTAAATGAAGAAAGAGAAGGATGTGGACACGGGGCCGTGCCCGAGCTTCTATTCATCCTATAAATAGAAGTGCTTGGCTCAAGCTCAAACCATCCCTTGGCACACCACCTCTCTCACACTTCACCCACCACCCACCACCACCATAATACCATCATCCACCACCATCATCCATTGTCCATCGTAGAGTGTGTGAGTCGTCTCGGGATCCAAGATTGATCGTAAGAGTTCTTGACAATCAAGGCCATGTTTGCCTAAGTCTCTTACATCACTTGGTGAAGACAAAGTGACTAGTGTAATACTTTTTATTTCTAATCTTTTCGCACTTTTTACTTGGTTTTGTATTAACGACTTTAATAACTAGTTGCTTATGTTGAAGGTGATCTTTCCTTATCGTTTGTCCGTGGTGTCTTGGCATTATTTTACTGTCTATATAAAATAAAAGATTTTCACCATTCATATCTCCACGGTCTATATGGAGGTATGTTGGCTACCTGATCGGGGGTTAAGGGAACGGTTTGGTAAAGGTCTTGCCATTGTTCAGCGTTTAGAGGTCCTGCAATGGACCTGGGTCAAATTTAGTAGGACCTCCTTCAATACTTAACGGTATTGGATGGCGGGGGTCCAAACTCTTTGATCCCCTCATAAGTTAACTACTATTAATACTATAACTCGGCTATTTAGGACTGTATCCCTATTGACTCAGACTACTTAGTCGAGGGTAACGTCACCTCCAAAAGAGGGGCCTACCATAATTTGCATTAATAACTTAATTAATTATCTTCCAATAATCCACCCTTTTAGGATTGTATCCTTGCTGACTCAAACTACTGGGGTGAGGGTAACGTCACCTTTAAAAGAGGGGCCTACTACAATAACTAAGATAATCTCTTAAAATAGTGCAAAAGTGCGGAAATAATCAAAGGTTACACTAGATACGAGTCGGAACCAAGTGATTCATCTTGTCTATCTATTTTTCTTTTATTTTTATTTTTCAGCATTTTAGTTAGTTTTTATTTTTCTTTGATAAAACTTTTTTTTCTAAACTTTTTGATTTGATTAGACGTTGAGGATAAACCGGTACTAAAAGCTCTTGTGTCCTTGGACGACCTCGGTATCTTACCAACACTATACTACGCTCACGATGGGTGCACTTGCCCATATGTGTGTCTAGTGTTAGTAAATATCGTGTTTTATAAATTTAAAACTTGACTAAAAAGTGTTAAATGGGCTTAAAATATACACCTAATATATATAACACTCGACTACGCATCAAGTGCCAAGGCCATCTTCAGGATTAGTGTGCTGAAATAAAAGTCATACTTTTAAATGAACAAGATTCAGAATGAGCAACAGTAAACTATTGAAGTTAGAGAGAGATAGAGATAGTTGATAGTTGGTGGTTTAAAGGCAGTGATTTGTAGAGAGAGAGAGAACTAAGGGAGGGGGACTGAGTTTGTATATAGGGAGAGATATATATGAGATTATGATTATTGTATATATTTTATAAGTTTTTATTTTTTTTGTTTTACTTATAAAATATTTTAATTAGATTGGTAAAAAGACCAAAGTATCCTAATATAAATAAACTTAACTGAAATATTTTAACTTTGTTAGTGCTAAAGGACGAAAGATGTAACGAATTTTCCAAAAAAAAATGATTGTGACTGTAATTATTGAAGTTAAAGGATATCTGTTGTAATCTGGTATAAACATAAAGAACGAAAAGTGTAATTTACCATAATATTAAATGAAAATTTTCTCACTTCTCTATTTTATTAAATAATAAGATTAATGTTAAAAGAATGTGTATTTAGATAATTAATATAAGTTTAATACCAAACTAATTTATATATTACTAGTGGGAATGCCCGCACGTTGTTGCGGGTGCAAATGTTTTGTTCTCGTAATTGTTGTTTGGGCCTGTGGTGTGTGTTTGGCATTTGTGGATGATACTTATGGTGACGTGAAGTACATAGGAAGCAACAACCATACCATACCCTATTCAAATACATCTCATTTTCATGAAATTCAAAATCTATTGTGCATCATTGAAAAAACCACGATCCATGTAAACATGTTATTCTACAAACATCAGTTTAGAGAACTCATAGTATATTTGCAAATAGAATTGCAGTAAAAACACTTGCAAGCAATATATGACACCCCAAAATTTTAGCATTTGACTTTTATTCAAATTACCAAACAAATCATAAGCAAGTCAATCATCTCAGATCGGAAGTCTAAATTTAAAAAAAATACAAAGTTTAAAAGCATTTAAAGTTTGAAACACACATCAAGATCAATGGAACTCCAAATGTTCATCCAAACAACCTATGCCAAGGTCTATCATCTATCAAACAGCCACTCGAATGTCACCGTCATGCAAGACCCTTTCCTTTGCTACTCAATGCGTTATACCAGCCCCAAATACACGTTTAAACATGTTAGCTTACACGTCAGTGAATTCTAAGCTAATATTTCATAATACATTCATTGATCATGTTTAGACTGATGCCAATTTAAGTTTTCTAACACTAACATGTTTACTTAGAACTCAAAGAACATATCTACTAAATTATTAAAAAGAGAGAGAAGAAAAAGGAAAAAAAAGACATTATTCATGATAAAACGTCTTACAATAATGTGATTAGTGATTGCTATTGTTTTAAATCATAATTGCCCGCATCTGCGCATAATAATAGCATAAGAAAGAACAAAAATAACACATAAGTGTCAGTTGACCCGTTTGACCCATTTAATAACAATTACCCATTTGACGCGTTCAAATATAAATTTCCTTTTTTTTTTAACGGCAAGGAATGACGTGCCAACCACCGTGACACCGGGCACTGTGGCCAAGGTTGAACCTGGGTCACAAGGAACTACCTCATTGGGTCAAATATAAATTATATATTTGACCCGTTTATAAGGAAAGCTAATGTTCTAAAAGTTTGAGCTTAATCATATGACCAATCAATAACTCTTTGAAGCATTCATATGTAATAAAGAGTTGCATGCATCTAAATTACCACTTGCATATTTAACAGCAGCCAGGCATAGAACAACTAACCTTTCACAAGTTGTTCTTAACGAAAATGGAGTTTCTCTCTTGATGTGGCAAGTTTCTCTTGTTGAAAGACTCTAACTAAGTTGATCATTTGTCTTGCTCTTAAAAAACATAATAAGAAAACAACCAAACTGGTTTTGGCAAAAAAAAAAAAAGAATCGGTAAGATCACATGGCCATGGGCTTCATTCTTGAGCTTGTCTACAAGTTCATCCACAGAGGAAAGTGTAGCCCCCACCTTTCTTTCCCGGTGCAGTCACTTGCATGACCTCCAAATCAGATGACGGCTCTACGTTTAACCCTGCTAGGCTCATTTTCTTGATCGGTTTTGATTTTGCCTTCATTATGTTGGGGAGTGCGACATACCTTGGCTGGTTCAGCCTCAGATCCGCGCTGCATTCACATAAAAAAAAACATTGATTACCTTTTTATTCTTCTAGAATCGCTAGCTTAAGTAGTAAGAAAGAAACAAATTAAGTGATGACTGTGAGCAAGTCTAAACAGAAAGTTTCTAGGTGATATTATCCATGCTAATATGGTATTACTTTGTAGTCTGAGTTGAAAACTACAAGACTTTGGATTCGGTACTGCATAAGGTTTGTAATGGGATATTAAATAATTTTTATTTTAATAATAAACAGTTGCTCATTCACAACTTTTGCAACCTGAGAAAACTTACCTTCACAACTTTTGCAACTTCCAAAGAAGCTTCCTGAAGAACAAATATAACACCTGGATTGTTCTTATCATTACCCTGCTGCTCATTCCCCAAACCTGAAAATCAAATAACTAATTCGGTTTCAGTTTGAAACTGAATTTGCAATTTGGTTTCGTTTTAATCGGTTATGAACCGAATATAGCAATGCAATTTGGCATATAGTCATTTAATCAAACAGTTAGTGGGCACCAAGATAAAACTCAATGGTAAACGATACATATCGAAAGGCTACAATTTGTAACAAACACCTTTGATGTAAATCTGGTGAAAATAACAAAAGAACAATATAGAAACGATACCCTAAAAATCAAAATCAAAATCAAAGTTTGAGGATGGAGAACTCTTTACCGGATGATTAAAGAAAGAATCTTATCAGTGTCAACAAATCCAATCTTCAATCTCACAAACTCAGTCAGATTAGAGAAACAAGTGTCCTTAAATTCCATTCACGGAGTACCCATTCATATCAGCACAGGGAGCCCAGAATCGCAGAGAAGAGAAGATGAAGCCAGAGAAAAGTACCGTATGGTTCTCCTTCAGAACTTCTTAGAGCGATTGTCTTTGATGATGACACGATGATCAGAATTTTTAGGATGATTGTTGGTGATGTTTTGGGAACAAGATTGGGGGAATTTATGAGAACAGATTTTGTACCGGAAGAGAATGAGAGGGGTCTCGATGATGGTAGGATCAATTGCCTCCTTCAATTACTGGCATTGTGAATTCCATTGAATGATGATGAGGGGAAACGACACTATAGGGTTTATTAACTTATTTTAATTTTAATTTGATTTGATATTTTATGATTAATAACTGTAGGGTCATTCAAAAGAAAACCAATCGAAATAGAAACACATGATATAATAATTCATAAAGGAGGAATTATGACAATCAGTTTTCATATTTTTATATGAATAATTTAAAACATTGACTTCTTGACTGGAATGTAATTAACTCTTAAAAATACCTCTTAACTTTTGAGTTTCTTTTGATTAAATAGGTTGATTAAATAGGTTGGTTTTAGACAAATTTACCCTTAAAAAGTAGTTAATAGATGCATTGTGTGTTATACATTAAGCATTTCTAGATGTACCTCTTAAATTTTAAGAAGTCCCTAAGGAAATGTTTTATAATATAGTATAGATGAATTCCATTGAATGATGATGAGGGGAAACGACACTATAGGGTTTATTAACTTATTTTAATTTTAATTTGATTTGATATTTTATGATTAATAACTGTAGGGTCATTCAAAAGAAAACCAATCGAAATAGAAACACATGATATAATAATTCATAAAGGAGGAATTATGACAATCAGTTTTCATATTTTTATATGAATAATTTAAAACATTGACTTCTTGACTGGAATGTAATTAACTCTTAAAAATACCTCTTAACTTTTGAGTTTCTTTTGATTAAATAGGTTGATTAAATAGGTTGGTTTTAGACAAATTTACCCTTAAAAAGTAGTTAATAGATGCATTGTGTGTTATACATTAAGCATTTCTAGATGTACCTCTTAAATTTTAAGAAGTCCCTAAGGAAATGTTTTATAATATAGTATAGATAAATAAGTAACTTTTTTATGCATTAAAGGTTATGCCATGTGTTTTGGGTAGTTTTCAAAAAACAAAAAAAATTGAAATTTTACATTTAACCCAAATGTTTGAATTTCTTGCAATTTTAACTTCACAAATTTGATTTTTGTATTTTAAAGTCAAAACTTTTCTTCTTTTACAATTTAACCTCACAGTTTTTTGATATTCAACTTTGGTTCCCTATACTTTTCGTCTTTCGCAAATTTTCGTTTGACATTTCGTACTAAATTTTGCAAGTTAACACGCAGCAACGTGCATGCGTGATTCAACATTTTTAGGGTTTGTTCATAATTTTGCGAGTTAATATGGTACAACGTCTATGTGTTGTTCAATGTTTTTACGCAATTGACAGGTTCATCGCAACGCATGAATCCTAGATCGAATTAGTTGTTTTTTTTTTAAGTGTTCTACATTTCGGCCTATTTCTTCGTTTTAACACGCCACAACTTCAGCGTTCGTGATCGCTGACGGTTATGTAGCATTGGTGCTAATTGACATGATTTTACGCTCCCGCCGTAACGCAGGATGCTTAATTCTAGTTATATTTAATTATAATTTCTTTACTTATCATTTTCGGAAAAAAAAATTAACTCTACTATTTTATACAACTCAATTAATTGTCTTAATCTTTATCTACATAGTTTTTTAATTCAGGTTATTGTTTTCCATTGATTAAATTGTTTAATCATTTTTTTAATACTACAAATTGAAAATAAATTTTATACTCATTTAGTATTTAATTAAAAAAAAACCAATCATATATTTACATATTCAAATATTATATTTTTTAGAGTAAACTGTAATATTACACCTTGTGGTTTGTGGGTGATGAGAACTTTACACCCTATTTCAAAACTTTTACTATATTAGACCCTCGTGTATGTCAATTTGGCTCAATGTTGGACTCTGGGTCCTAACGCCGTTAAAGTCAACATTGTAAATGTAACGGTCAATAACTTACCATGGTACAGTAGAAACTCGATAAATTAATACTCGATTATTTAATAAACTCTCTAAGATAATATTTTTTGCCGGTCCTGACTCGGGATAGGGTGCTAAATTAATAATTCGCTAAAATTATAAGATAATACATTTTTGATAATTTCTTTAGACCCCATATAAAATATAAATTAATAATTCCTTATATATAGCATATTACATGAATGATTTATGAAGGTTTCTTGAAAAATGACTCAATTGTCTTTTGTTTTTTGTTGAAATCAATTTCCCCTTGAATCTCGTCTCTAATTTTCCTTAGCATGGTAAGAACTTCTGGTGTTGTTTTCTCATAGCTCAACAAGAAATTGTTCAATGTGATTGCCGCTTTAATAGCTTCGTTTCGCGAAGGGGGCTCCATTGTAGAACTTTCATCATCTTCTTCATCGATATCATCTTTATTAATTCCAATAACGCTATCAATAATTTCTTCATCAGACAACAACTGTGCAACTACATTTTCTTCTGGGTGAGTCATAAATGGCACGTAACTGGATTAATTATATATAAATTAATAATTATTAATTTATCGATTAATTAATAACTCTTTTAATTAATAAATTTTGATGGTCCCAAATGTATTATTTTGTAGAGTTTCTAGTGTATATGGAAAGGTATTATGGTAAATTCATATTTCATGACTTAGCAAGGTCAATAACATACCCTTGTAAATAGAACCTGATTCAGCCTTTCACCCCATCCTTCCCACATAGCATTCCTTGCTAGATTCTCATGTGAACTAGTTGCCGCCGACGAGACCTGCAAATCCATCGTTCTCAATCAACAACAAAAGCCGATCCCCGACAATGCTTCGCATCTTACTACGATCCATTCTTGGTAATCAATTAAATGAATAACAATTTAGCTTATGTATGTGTTTTCGATTATTGTGCTTGTTAGTGTTTCAGTGTTTTAATAAGGATTGTTTGTTAGGTTTATTGGTTGATTATGTTAAATTAGGCTCAAATAAAGTTAGGGTTTACTGTTTAATTTTGAATTATTTGGGGCATTTCATTGATCTTAACATAATTTGATCATTGGTGCCTTTTCATCAAGCTTGACATTAGCAAATATTGAATCATAAAAGAGTTTTCGGTCATTGTGTTTCAAATAGGTAAACAGAAAAGTTTTTTAAACTAAACTATTTTTTCGTTCATTGTGTTTCATATCAAGTGGGTCTATTGTGTATGTTGTGTTTCACAGACCTGTGTTTTAAACACTGTGAATTGTAAACATTGTGAACTGTAATACTACTTATTGCAAACCTGGTTTTGAAGTAGAATTTAGGGTCACTGCTACCTTCCCAAGGATGGTCGTTCATTTGGTTATAACTGTGTTTGATAAACCAATCCTTGACGTGCCACTACTAGACATGCAACTTGAACGAGGATGGCATTTGCATCTAGAGTAGCATAATTTGCCGATATGATTAGTAACTTATTATACGATTTTAGGAAAAATTAGGTGATCTTGATGTTAGGTAATTTACTTTTACCAAGATCTTATAATTAATGTCTAATGAATATCGAAGTTATTAAATTCTAACTTTTTTTTTGTCAATTTGAATGTCTCTTTGATGAAATCCTACCTTCGAATTGGTAATTGGGCATGAATTATATGTTTGACTTTGCCTTTTCAATGTTTAAGGGTTGTTTGACTTTCCAAGATCAAACATTTAAGGCGGGAATGCTTAATAGATTCGCACGGTTTAAAACGTATGGGCGGTTTAAACAGGTAGATGTTAAAAAAGACGGGGTGCAAAAAGAAAGTGTATAACTGCAAAAAGAAAGTGTATAACTGTCATTTAACATCACAACTAACACATAGGTGATGTCATTTAAAACATTGAGCCAAATTGACATACGTGGGGTGTAATATAGCAAAAGTCTTGAAATAGGGTGTGAAGTTGTGATTGCCCACAAACCACATGGTGTAAAATTGCAGTTTACTCTATTTTTTATGATTTTTCCAATCCCATTGTATTTTTTTTTTTTTTTTTTTTGTTATATCATTCTAGCAGAAAATATTCAAGTAATTATCTTCTTATTTCGATTTGATATCATGACTTATTTTAACTCTTTGCATATGTTTATATATGTTTTGTAGATGTGATAACTTCAACCCACTTTCTTATGAACATGTCGATTTTTTATCTTTATCTCTCGCCAGTCAAACGGTTAAAAATTAAATAAAAGTAGTCTAAAATGAAAAGACAAATCGGTTACTCATATTTGACACTAAACTATACATAATAAATAAGTCATTGATTGCACTATGTGACACAATTATATGTGACAAAGATTCTTGTAACCGTTTGAAACTTTTCCTGTTTATTTTTCTGTCGGCCCAAGCTATACCTCATAAATAAGTAACTGAATACAATTCTTTCTACTTATTGTTTCTCAACTAATTTTTATTTTCTTTATTAGTACTTTCTTTATGAATATTTCATTAATTTAATATTTCCTTTATCTTTTTACCTTATTAATAAGTATTTAATATTTCATTTATGATACATAAGTTTCTAACCTTAGTTATATGATTACTTTTATTTTCATTTTAAATATCTACAATATTTATCATATAAATTATAAACAAATAATTTTCTATTACAAGAGACACAAATAAAAATGTTAAAATTATTACAACATCAATTCCACAAGTAATTGGTGCATATTAAGCCTATTATCCATGCTTATGAAATAGTTCCATAGGCCATACCTATTTCACCCTGCAAATAAAGCATAATCTCGGGTTTAGAAGATTGAAGTTTCATATTGAATTTAGTTGGGTAATTGCACCATAGCGGAAGGTTCAAATGAAAACCACTAGTTATTGTGAAAACTCGAAAACTAATTAAAAAAGCCCAAAAAACATGTCAAAATATATATGTTTTTTTTGCATAATAATTTTCGCTACTTTTAGTATATAAAAAGAATTTAAAAAAAAAATTTGTAGTGCACATGTGTAATACTACACATGATTACACATGTGTAATACAAATTTTTTTTTTTTTTTTTTTTTGAAAAAAAGTTTTTTTTTATATACAAAAACCTGCGATTTTTTATAAAAAAAATTGAAAAAAAATTTGGTGTGTTTTTAGGCTTTTTTTAGTTAGTTTTCGAGTTTTCACAATAAAAGTGATTTTCATTTGAACCATCATATGACAAATGGGTTTAATTGAATAAATGTGACAATTATATGATAAGAATATTATGTATATTTTAAACCGGGTCGTCTCTAGGAATTTAAAGCCTTGTGAGACTAGGAAAATGAGCCTCCCCCAAATTTATAAACTTATATACAAAAATCAATAATCGACGAACTATCACTGCGTTGCCTCTCTGGTCACACGAATTGCCCCCGCGATTAAAGTGTTTTTTTTTTTTTTTAATTTGATTTAAAAGATTAAAATACTATATTGGGTTTAGTTGGGTAATTGGGCTAAATGACAAATGGGTTTAGTTTTATAAATCGGCCTAAATTAAATAGAAGGTTAGTGGGTTTAAAAAACACATTATTCCATATATAAATAAGCAAGTTTTTGTGCATAACCACTTATACCTTGTGCTTTGAGAGTTCTAAAAAAAACTTTATTTTTTTACTTTTAACCCAAAGGTTTTTAGCTTTTGTAATTTTAACCCTACATAATTTGTTTTTTTATATTTAACCCAAAACTAAACTTAATTTTTTACTTTTAACCCAAAGGTTTTTAGCTTTTGCAATTTTAACCTTACATAATTTGTTTTTTTAACTTTAACCCAAAACTTTTAATTATTTGCAATTTAACTTCACAACTTTTGTCACTTATACTTTTCACCTTTGGCAAATTTTCGTTTTACGTATAGTTCTAAATTTTTCGACTTAATACAACGCAACGTACGAGTGTGGTTCAACTTTTTTATGTTTTGTTTCAAATTTTGCAAGTTAACACGACGCAACGTGCATGTGTGGTTCAACGTTTTTACCTCTACGTTTTTCATGTTTGACAGGTTCGTCGCAACACGCAGATCTTAGGTCGAGTCAGTGTTTGTGGTCGATGACGGTTGTGTGACATTAGGACTATTTGACACCGTTTTACGCCTCGCCGCAACGCGGGGTGTGCTTTGGGGGTTTTCTAAAGAAAAAATGGTTATGCATATGGTTGTCGTGACCTTGGCTTTGGGGGTTTTCCAACAAAAAATGATTTTTTTTTACTTTTCACCAAAAAGTGTTTCATAAATACCTTTAACCCAAACTATTTGTTTTTTTTACTTTGAACCTAAAACTTTTTATCTTATGCAATCTATCTTCGCAACTTTTTTTACTTTCAACTTTGGTCCTTTATAGTTTTCATTTTCAGCAAATTTTTCATTTTATGCTTGGTTCTAAATTTTTTGACTTAACACATCGCAACGTGTGTCTTTGGTTTAACGTTTTTACGTTTCGTTCTAAATTTTGCGAGTTAACACGACGCAACGTGCGTGTGTGGGTGAACGTTTTTACATCGTCTATTGTTTTCCCGTTTGACAGGTTTAACATAACATGCAGGTCCTAAATCGACTTAGTTATAACTAAATAATCCCCGCCGCTTTGCGGCGGGTCTCAATTCTAGTTACCATATTATAAATTAGGAAGATACTTGTGCTTTAAGGAATGTACTTCAAGCATGGGAAGTCTTTCAAAAAAAATTCTTAGATTTTTCATTTTAACCCAAAGGTTTTCATTATTTGCATTTTAACCTTTTTGTTTTTTTTTTACTTTTAACCCAAAACTTTTCATCTTTTGCTATTTAAACTCAACACATTTTTATTTTCAACTTTGATCCACGTATTTTCATATTTTGCAAAATTTTCGTTTAACGTTTTATTTTAATTTTGCGAGTAAACATGTCGTAACGTACGTGTGGGTTTCAAAAAAAATTCGACTATTTTTTTTCCCGTTTGACAGGACCATCACAACACGTTCATTTTTCCATGTTTGACAGGTTCGTCGCAACGCGCGTGGTATTAGATCGACTTAGTTATTCTTTTCTATTTTTACATTTCAATCTTATTTCTTCGTATTAACATGTCGCAACTAGCATACATGGTTCAATGATTTTTTTCGTTCGAGGTTATTTTTTCCTTTTTATCTATTTTATTTTTACGAGCTTTTCCGGTGTTGTTGGTCGCGGGAAGTTGTGTAGCATTAGTGCTACTTGGCACGGTCTCTCCCCCCAGGCAACGCGAGGGCCTTTAATACTGGTTGGGTTTAATTTTAACAAGTGGGATCCCCCCGCACTACGCGGCCGGAGTTTGATCGTTTTTCCCCGTGGTGCACGACATGACTTTGGTCGTTATCGGCTCGACTCATCGGAAACCATAAAAACAAAGATAGTTAAAAGTGAATATCGATACCAGTTTTGATAAAACCAACTAAAAGGGGGGGGGGAGAGGTTTTTACCCCCCACCCCCCCCCCCCACCCACCCACACACACACACTACGCAACAGGAGCTTGATTGTTTTCCCCATGCTACACAACATAACTTTGGTTATTATCGACTCGACTCATCGGAAACCATAAAAACAAATATCGATGCCGGGTTTTTCCCTCGCGCTACGCGGTGGGAGTATGATCGGTTTCCCCTATTGTTACCCAACGTGACTTTGGTCGTTATCGGATCGACTCATCGGAAAACCATAAAATGAATATCGATAAAAGCGAATCTTGATATCAGTTCAATAATACCAATTAAAAAATAAAGATAGGTTTTCCCATCACGCTAAGTGGCGGGAGTTTGATCGTTTTCCCCCGTGCTACGCGGCGTTACTTTGGTCGTTATAAGCTCTACTCATTAAAAACCATAAAAGCAAAGATCGATAAAAATGGATATTAATGCCGGTTTCAATAATATCAATAAAAAAACCACTAAAGTGGTAAACAGTAAAAGAAAAAAGAAAAAAACCACTAAAGTAACCAAGCAATAGAAGACAAAAAAAACAAAAACAAAAAAACAAAAAGAAAAAACCACTAAACACATATAGGCTTTTGTTAAAAAAAATAGAGTTAATTACTGTTTTCGTCCATGTGTTTTGTCAAAAATCCATATTTCAATCCATTAGTTTAAAAATTGCAATTTCGGTCCCTATGGTTTCACTTTCGTAACTATTTCATTTCCTGTGGTTTCACTTTCGTAACCATTTCAATCCATTTATTCTGTTAGTACACGGACTGAAATGGTTACGAAAGTGAAACCACAGGGACGGAAATCACAATTTTTAAACAAATAGACTGAAATAGTAATTTTTTACAAACTACATGGACGAAAAGAGTAATTAACTCAAAAAAATATCATATAAAAATTATAAAAAATTGAGCCCCTTGGACAGGGGCGGATCTAGTGTATAACAAGGAGTAATGCCCGCTACCCCTTGGCGCTCCGGCGGTAGTGTAAAATTAGTGTAAATTTTGGAAAAAATTGACGTGTTTTCTATTTCATCACCGGTTATTTATAAAACGTTACCGCTTGGCGCGAATCCTAGATCCGCCACTGCCTTGGAATAGTGGTCTTTAGAGGGTCCCCCACCCCACCCTTAACTGGAGCTTGCCCTGATTTTAACTTCAACAAATTTTATATTTTTACATGCAGACATGTTTGTTAATAGAATAAGCACCCATTTTCTAACAACAAACACGAAAAAAAATTGTTCCTAACCAAACGAGTATCACAGCCGCACGATTCCATAGGAAAACCATTGGTGAACTGGGAACTTTTAAAAAAAAATTAATAAATTCTGTAGATAATTAGCAATGGACAGGCCGGCCCGAAGAGTGTACGGGATGGGCGACGGCTCAGGGCCCAAACCCATCGGAGGCCCATTTTTTTTGTATTAGTTTTACTATAAAGTTAGAAGAGTTAACTTTCGTTTTGTTCTCTATGGTTTGTTATTTTTTCGGTTTTGCTCAAATAGTTTAAAAATAGTCATTTTCCTCCTAGATCTTTCGAGTTTGCCGCCTGTTTACTCCCTGGCTCTAACTCAGTTAAAACGTTCAGTTAAAAGTTGGGGTATTTCGGTAGTTTACACCCTAACTCTAACTCAATTAAAACGTTTAGTTAAAAGTCGCGATAGTCGTGGTCGGCAGGTGGTAGTTTCAGGTGGTGGTGAATGGTTGTAGATGGTGGTGGTCGGTAGAAAGAGTGGTTGGAAAGATGATGGATTAGAAAAGAATTACTTATATACATGTAAATAA